>KZ808317.1:124171-137668 GCA_000696205.2 Oncopeltus fasciatus
GGTGGAGGTGACGGATGACGACCCTGACTGCACGCTCTTCTTTTAATTGGTATGTGTGATGCTGGGCGTTTGTCTCTTTCAGATAGCTCACTATACCTCTGTAGGTGTCTGGGCTATCTGGCATTATTTTGGTGTCATGCTGACGATTGACACAGGTGTATCTCCCGCGGCCGACTCGTTCATCGAGTTGATTGCACATCAAACGAAAATTTTGCACGTTTCTGACAAAAATGGGAGGTGGTCGGGTTATACGTTGGGTGGCGGTTTCCATCTCCTCTCCAGTAATGTTTTGAAGAGGCTGAAAAGGGTTTACTGTTGTAAAGGGTGAAAGGTTTTCATTCCTGTCTGTCATTTCGTTGGCGGGGGGTGTGATGGTCACTCCTTGAGAGGTGCAGGGTCGTGGCTGAGATTGATCTCTTTCCTGTAAAGGTGCGCTACTGGCGGAATGACGCCTCTTGTCTTTAGGAGGGGTCATGGGTGCACCACGACGCTTCCCTTATCGCCCTCCACTAGCAATCACCTGATGATAATGATTGCCTCCCACCATTATTAATCATTAATTTATAGAAGTAATAAAAAAAAAAAAGAAAAAAAAAAGTAGAGTGGCCTGGTCTCGAACCTGTAACGCAGGGTTAAGAGTCTCGAACGGAGGCTCCTACTCTACAGGCAGAGAGATAAGGGAGACTATGAGAGCTTAGCGCGGCGAGGTGGGGGCCGGACAGGTCTTCCCCTGTCGACCCCAGTGCTAAGGATAACGGCTACAAAAATAGTTCGCTTTACTCACTGTTTAGATGTGATCCTCGCGACGATTCGAGCTGACACTGTCACTGACACTTCACTACAAATGTATGTAGAGTTTGAGATCTCAGTTCTTCCCACAACTCGTATATTATAGTTGGAAAGACGGAGCGCTATAAACAGGTGTGTACTGATCACTGGCTACACCGCTACTCCCGCTTAAAGTTATGTGCAAGTTATCTCTATTTGCCAGTATTTTACAGTACAACATTCATTTTAATTATATTAGACTATATTTATTAAGAATATCATAGAAATACTTTATAACGGGGTACATAAGCTCTGATAAATTTATTAGACAGTATTACATTAAACAGCAAAATTTTGATTAACAGTCTTTAGTTTATCAGAGTTAAATTTGTTTTTAAATACATTAATTTACATGAATGAATGAAACAAATATAAGGCATAATTTTAAAAGCCAATGATTTACTATAGTTTTTCCTTATCTTCTTTTTTTCTATCTTTTCAGTTTTTAAAAATGTTTTTATAAACACTTGCTTTTTTCCCCCTAAAGAATATTAAGAGGGTGCCTATATTAGCTTCTTTGTCTCCTTGGGACTTCGACAGTTGTCTTGTTAGGCCTTCAGAAATCCTCAAATGTATGTTGGACATATTGGTGGATCTTCTCTGGTTATCAGTTGTACGTGGGTGAGATTTGCGTGCCCTATTCTAAGTCGAGTCAGGACAGTCCCTTCTGTTATCTCTGCTTGAACTGGATTATTTCTTGGGCAAGTTTTAATCCTAGATAGCTTATTATAGGTATTTTTTTATAGACTATCTCAGCCCACACAGGTTTTGCATGCTCTTTAACCAGATATGATACTTTGACAAGTCTAATGATTAAAAAGTTCATAATAAAAAAAGTATATTAACTAAGAACTGTGTTGATTGTTAGAGTGAAAAAAATTAACATGTATTGTCTCCTGTTAATCAGTCTAAGAGTATATTTCATATTAGCGTATTTCGAAGAAATTCATCTTAATAAGTTATTCAAAAGAGTTCTTAAAGGTAGCAGTTTTTAGTATTTGACTTGTAATTTAGCATGTCTCTTTAAAACATATAAAACATTAGAAAGTATACGGATATGATTATGTAATAATCCATCAATAACGTTAAAAACGTTTAAAAAATGCGCAAGGTCAGAAATAATTTGGACAAGAGTTTAAACATAAATCAGACTTTTTAATAATTTATTAAAGCCTTCATAATACATAGCTTACAGACTTACTTGTCTGTGATAAATTTAGTGATAGTTCTAGACATAAGTGATATTTTACTAATAAATGAACTTGACTATACTAATTTGATTGAATTTTATTTTTACTACTAGATTCTTCTTTATTTATTTTTTTATTTATTATGATTAGTTGTTTAGAGGATTATAGGTGTTAGTTGGATAAGAATCATTACAATAATAGTTAGGCACTAATAACCCTTCAGCGGTTGATGTGCGATAAAAAAAAATAGCTGAGAAATAAATATTATATTTTAGGTTTAAATTTCATATATGTGAATTTGGCAAAATTAATATGGTATCATATGTTTTTAAGTTAATTGAAGTAGGGAGAAGGTTATTTCAGAGGAAGCCTTTAATCGACATGTATTTAACAGCTATAGAACAACGATGTTCAATATTAAATAAAAATTTTATAATTTCATGAGTGATCTTTATCTAAAATGTACTTCTTTTTAGTTCAAAATTACAGTAAGTTGCATGGCGCACTCTATACATTTTTTTATTGACCTCAATAGTGAAGAAGCCCGAGAATGGGGTTTTCTTCTTAAAAAAAAATTAACAAATTCTTGGAATTAACCCTTCTTAGCCAATCAGAAAAAGATTAATGCGCTAATCCCCCAATTAAAATATGTTTATGTATTATGTTTCTGTTTCTAACAATAAGTTACTAATAAATGCCATTTGACATATCAAGAGGTGTAGAGGTTTATAAATAAAAGGAAAAAAAATGGATGTCATTAAAAAGAGGATGCTTGAAACTTGGCCTTCCATCTTTCGCAGTTTTATTTATTTTCATTCTTCCTTTTCTCTTATTGAATATTTTTTTTTAATCCCCATTTTGGAATGATGTCAGCGGTGAGTGCTCTCAACTGCCTGCGAGAGAATGCCGACATCTGTGCTCCGAGAGCTGTCATCGGCCGATCCGAACGGTTCGACCTGTCAGAGAGCTTTCCCGAGTCTCGCCGAAATGGAAGGGGTTGGAGGGGGGTTGCTGGATGACGCTTTTAAAATGACGGAGGGGGTTGAAGGTGCCTGTGGGCACGGGAGTTCGGGTGCCCTGGGGCCTTTACTGTAGTGCCTTCGCGACATCACGCCTTATGCGGCTTCGCAAAGTGTGAAAACCCGCAGGATTTTCCCGCGCAATTTAAGGTGAAAGGTTAAAAGTGAATCATTCATTTTTCATTCAATTTTTCTCATTAAAATGAGAAAGCCTAACTGAAATGTTACTTCTTGTTTTGTAACATTGAAATATTGCATTAGTTTTGACAAACCTGCATGGGTTATGCATACTGTGGTTTGTTAAATCAGAAAAAATATTTCATTATCATATTAATATACTTTCCTGCCTGTAATAACTAATTACCGCAATACATATTTCAGTTGGAAGAGTTGTAAGAAGATGATCTGTTGGGTGAAAATGGTAAACTATACTCAATATTTTAGAATATACTTCTTAATAATTTTTGGGTCTATGTACATACATTGTGCTGGCTAGCTACTCCATTCCCTTTTATAGCACTACGTGTCTTTTAGCTGGCGTCTGGAACTTTTGAAGCAATCGACGAGGAGTATTCAGATGGTATGAGTAAGAAAAATATTAGATCTTCATAAATCTATGAAATAAATAAATTTTATATAGAAATGTTTTAGTGTCTGTGAATTTGTCATTTTCTATTTATACACGTGTTTTTGTGTGGGTGTGTGTGTGTGTGCGTGCAGATTTATATCCGAAAAATGCCAAAATATTTGTTCTGTATTTCTTCTTTTTTTTCAGATGTCCTCCCTAATGATAATGGTAAGTAGAAATTTGAATCTACACAATTTNATATTATATTTTTGGAACGTTTAAGGCTTTCCTTTATATATTTTTAAAGAAAACATTGACTTTTCCGAACATACGTTTTCAGTTTTTCGGGATGTGTGGTATTTATGTGTTTGGAGCAGTCTATAACAGATATAAACTCTCTTCGCAGCTTGTCTCTTGGAACTTAACAACACTCCATTTTTAAATAATTTTTCTAAAACGTAGCTTAAAATACATATAGAATACAGGAAGGAATAAGCAATAAAATAATGATTATAAAAGAATGCCATTTTTTCAATGGATCAAGCAATAAGGTTACTTTTGGCTTATTTGGATTCAGTCAGAGAAACCGAGCATTATGACGAACAGAATCATTTTTGAAGCCCAAATAAATAATATTTTTACAAATATAAAAAAAAAACCTTTAAGAACTCCAAGTTTATATTTCTTACTAAATAACTATTGTTTTAGAAGATTTCTTATAAGTAATATATTTATATATTTGTGCTCTATTAAAATAATTAAAATAAATTCGGCATTTATGCTTTGTTTTACAGATCGTTGGCTGAGTACGTCAATGGCTGAAATTGATTGAGGGGTAGGGCTTTAAAGAAAACAAAATTACAAATTTTAATATGCTTTTTATTCTTTGCGTAAAAAAAATAAACGAAAAAAATATATGTATCAATATACATATGTTATTTTAATTTTATATCATTTAGATTATAGAAAATTAAAAAATTAATTATAATAATAAACATGTTTACGAGTGTTAAGAGATACTCTATTCAGTATTTAGGCTTTTCATGGTAAAGGGTTACCAAAATTTATATGTTAATGTCTTCAGTGTTATTTGAATTTTAAAAAAATTATAAAACCTGATGTGTGTAAAATGTAATTTTCTTGCACAAGAAATGCATTGGAGTTACAATTAAAAAAATCTTGCGACATCTGCCGGGACTCGAACACGGGTCTCGAGCTTTTCGGACAAGTATGCTGGCCACTACCCCACCAAGCTAGATAATCTCTACAACTCCTCGCACTTCACTCCGAGTCTAAACTTCCCAAGTAAGACCGATATATCGTCTTATTCGCGAAGGAGCTTACATTGTTGGCTATTTGTAGACTCCCGTTATTTAATTCCTATATTTCTTTTTTCAAATAATGATTATAGTTTTGGTATCTAATTTCACGTTAATTTTATACAAGAAATGGAAATAGCCAAAAAAATGTTAGCTTCTTCCAGCATAAGGAAATATATTCGTCTTACTTGGGGGTTTAGACTCGGAGTGAAGTGCGAGGAGTTGGAGAGATTAACTAGCCTGCCTTGGTGGTGTAGTGGTAATCTTAACTGCCCGGAATGCAGAAGACCCGGGTTCGAGTGCCAGCTGAGTTAGTAAGATTTTTTTACTCAAACTTCCCTGTATTTCTTGTATACAATTTAACGTGAGATTAAACACCACAATTAAATTAATTGTTAAAAAAAGTAATTTTCTAAGGAAGAAATTTACGAATGTAATTACGATTAATGAGCAATTTCTCTACCCCACCTTCCAAGGGAGTCTAAAGAAGATTTAGTGATCATTCCTTGTATTCTCGTTGTCCTTCCATGGCTTCAAGAAAGGAATTTTTGATGAAGTTCTGCTTCAAATTGCAGAAATCAATTTTAAAATACGTTATTGTAAATGATTTTTTATTAAAAAAATGATGTTTTTTTTAAACAACTGTAGAAGCTATTTTCTTAGACAGGGAAAACTTCATTAGTTACGGCTTTGATGATCATAATGTATTCACAAAATTCAAGCAAGGTTTAAAGACAATGATTAAGTTTTTGGCTTTCAAAGTAAGCGAGATAGAAATAAGGAAAATTGATTTCAAAAAATTGAGTAGCCGAAAGAATATTTTAAAAGTCATTCATGGTAAAATGGAAATTGTGTTATCGAAAAAATGGACGAATGGGTAAAATCGTGACCAAATTTTAATATTTAATATTTCTTAAGAAAGCATGGTTAAATTAAAGTATTTGTAACCAAAACAGAAGTAGATGTATAATTTATTAGGACTATGTTCAATATCCAGTATTTTTATTCAAGGAATATTCATTAGAGAATAACAAATAAAATTCACCAAATGAAGTGGAATTTATTATTGAGATAAAAATTAATTTATTATTAATTATAATTATAATGATCGCCTTGTCATCNTAATTATTGATATAATATTATTTTAGAAACATTTTTAACTTGGTAAACGATAAAGACTTCTTAAACCTACACTGTACACTGTGCAGCGGTAAGGGGAATTGTTGATTATGAGAGGGTAGTCGGTTTTAAAAGCAATTTAAAAAAAAATTCAATTTTGGCATGTAAACAATTGGTTTGTAATTTATGAGGAAACACAAGGATGAAAGATTAATTTCCAGCCGGTTTTGTTTCTTTGTATAATCAGTTTTATTTATGTTATTTTCTTTTACTTTCGTAAAATACAAATTTACATTTCATAAAAAATATAATAAATTAATATCATAAAATACCATGTTATAATTTATATTGAATCTAGTTATTCACTTAGTATTATGACGACTAAATTTATATTAAAAATTTATTAATCATTTTAACAAATTATGATGATAATTGTGATAAAGTAATCACACAATTCATTATTTACTTGAATAGTACATGGAGCCAGAAAAAAAATTGTTACAATCTTACTACTACCTGGAATCGAATCCGGGTCTCCCACTGTCGGGCAGGTATGCTACCAAATTTACTACCGAGAGAGATTATAGATTGTATAAAAAATAAATAAAATAAAATATGATTATATTTTTATGAAATGTAAATTTGTTTTTTTTATAAAAATTCTTTAGATGCACAAAATATAAAAGAAAAAAATTACGCCAATGTAGTCAACCGACGTACCGACTGGCCGGTAGACGATACACGTGTTGCGTAGAGGTCTGGCTGGTGATCAGAAATCACAGGTTCGAGTCTCGCCGTGTTTTAACCGTTTTTGTAAATTGTTAATCATTATTTTACAAAATATTATTATTATTTTCAAAACCGGAATGGTTTACTCCGTTAAATAGTCATTAAGAGGTGTAACTATAATATTCTGTACGACAATGGCGGAAATAAATAATACATTCTTCTCGAGCACAGTAATTGAATGTTCCTCTATATTCTTTTTGGTTCGGGCGGCGTTTTTAAAAAATATATTCATACAAATATTTTAAACATACCTGGATTTAAGGTAATGTTCTGTTGATCGAGTTATTGATGTGCTCTATTTTGAGAAAGCAGACTACAAATTTGGCAAGTAGACAGGAATAATGCTGGAATGAGACAGGGAGGGGAGAATCAATAGCAGAACAGATAGAGGAGGAGGGCACGAGACAGACAGACAGATATTTATCACGAGGCGACACCATTCAACATATTTTTTGTCATCCGTCTTGTGTTCCGTCTGGGGACACTGTTCCCGGCAAAAAGTCGCCCAACACACCGAGTAATTATAACCGCTTGACAAATGTGCACTTCCAGAGTGAAGAACTACTGTACCTACCCGAGGAGAATCTCTCTGTGTGACACATGGCCTCCGACCAGCTGGGGAATATGTGTTCTTGTCACTAACCGCTTTCTTGAATAAATAGGATAAGTTTTATTGCTGAGGTTCTCGGCTGCATGAAAACTTTAAATACATTTATGCAATGATATATGTATATAGGGAGAGAGTGAGGAAGAGAGAGAGGCAGAGATAGATGGATAGATAAATACTTACTTGCCTTAGGAAGATGAGTCTTTTCTTACAGACAATACACATCGATTATTTATCAATATTTATATATTTTAAGTTGCATTAATTACGACAAAAAAAACAAAACAACAAAAAAGCAACAACAATAACTTTACATTAATTATATAGAAATGGTAAAGTTCATTCTACTAATAAAATGTTTATATGTAACAATACCAAAGAAACATTACCCTACCAATAATACAAATAAAATAAGAATAAGTAGTGAGGGGCATCACTTAAGAGTAAAAATGACTACACAGCAACACACGGTCAGCTGACCGCACCCTTTGAGTCAGTCCCAAGAAAATAAATAAATATAATAAAATAATAATTTCTATTGGGTGGTTATTGAGCTCTCTAGTCGCAAATGCACAAAATGAATTTCTCTTCATATTGGTCCTGCTTACTGGTATGGTCTGGCTGTCATGCTCCCTCAAGTCTAGGAGGGAGTGAGGGGGAGAGAGAGAGAGAGAGAGAGAGTGAGAGAGAGAGAGATTGTGAGAGAGAGAGAGTGAGAGAGAGAGAGTGAGAGAGAGAGAGTGAGAGAGAGAGAAAGGGAAAGAGAAAGAGAGAGAAAGGGAAAGAGAAAGAGAGATAAAGGGAAAGAGAGAGAGAGAGTGAGTGAGAGAAAGATAGAAAGAGAGAGAGAAAATCTAATATTAATTTATCAAAGTCATGAGTTAAAGAACCATTTATTGGATAAATGTAGTATGCATTTTGGCTTTATTTTATTTTAACTGTAATAATTCCGATTTCAAAGGATTTTGATCTTTAATTTTCATATATTGCTGACCTTTCAGAACAATAGATTCCAAAATACTATTGGAATAATTTCTTAATTTGGATTAACGTTTAAACATTACATTTAAAAATCAAGCTGGATGAATATTGATAAAGAAAGAAAACAAAAACAGGGGAAGGGAAATACTGACGGAAATATATTTTTAAAAATAATTTATGAAATGAAAGTAGTAAACTACATTTTTTTAAATTTTAATAGTATAGTAAAACTAGAGTTTAGAATTAAATTGAAGAACTTGAACTGGAAAATTTAGAATTAAGCTGAATGAATCAATTAATTACATCTGTTGAGTTATTCCCTATTATTTCAATACAGATAGTAGAAATAGTTTCAAAATAAGAATGAAAGGAAGTGAACTGCCCTTACTGAAGCATCCGACATTGTATGAAAATCCTGGATTTCGTAGGTGTTTTTTTTGAACGCACACAACTAAAACACGATTAAGCAATGGAAGATTAGAGTTCATAAAGCTTGTACTCCATTGAGAGATTTTCATCGGTTTATATATGTAACTTATATACATATATATTTTTTTATATAACCTATATTTACATATTACATTCTGTTAAAAATAAATAAAAACATTTTGTAATTTGATTACAGTGAATAAAAGAAAAAATTGACATTAATGTAAGTCACATGAGGAGAGAAGGTGACCAGTGACACCACTCTCAAATTATTTACAGGCTATGTCCCCAGGAGGTCGCGGGGCCATCTTCGTTTGAGTCGACGGGGAGGGTTGTAGGGGTTGAAGTTGGAAGACAAGGTCTGTGCTAGATAGGATTAGGATGGAAGAAATGGCATTGGAATGACAGTTTACTGTGGAAATGGCTGAAGCGGGAAGAAATCAGATCCTGAACAAAAGGAATGTTAAAATCGTGGTGAAGAGAAGAATTGGATACGTAATAGGGAGCATTTGCGATTATTCGGAGGGTTTTGGATTGATAGGACTGGATTCTTTGGATGTTGGAAGGCTTGGCGGCACCCCAGATTTCTACTCCGTAAGTCCAGATTGGTCGTAATAAGGTTTTGTAGAGCGTCAGTTTGTTTTCAATCGTAATATCGGAATTACTATTCATGTATCTGTATAGGAGTTTTTGTCGTCGATTGAGTTCTTGCCTTTTAATTTTAGTGTGTGAGTCAAGATGGAACAGTAACTTATATTACACTTAATTTATTTACAATTAGATACATATTTAATAATTTTTGATTTCGTGCAATTTTATGAAATCGTTTGAAGTCAATAGTCATTGAAGCAATTTGAGTCAATAGTCACTTAATAAGCGACTTATTAAATTTACCGATATTTGGAACAATTTCTTATGAAGCATTAAGACGAGAAATATTTTGAAATGTTTGAAAATATTTAAAGAAAATTACATAAAAGTTTACCTATAGAATACAGAACCACTTGTAAGACGATACAAAGCGAGTAGTTCAATAGATAGCGCTTAATTGTCTGTAAATCCCGACATGGGGTTTGATTAATGATGGCGGCGGAGATCAAAGTAACCGTTCGGGTAAGTCCTGCTCTCGAAGCAAGCTGGCTAACTAATTAGCTGAGGAGTTGTCATCTTACAGTACAAGGACTTTGCGCACATTGCCGAAGAGTCTTCTGCTGAATGAGAGAATTGATCCAGAAGTGAGCCAAAGGTTAAATGGTAATTAGGCCGACACTAAAGAAATACGTATTAGTGTTTTCTTCTTATACAGACATGTATAAAAAAAAATCTAGAAAACATTTGGAAATGAATGAGGAAAAAACATTGCAGAAAATGAATGATATATGCCATGCAGTACTTGTTTACTTGCTTATGGGCCCGAAGTTCCAGGGTTTATTGCCTGTATCATACCTTCTATTGTCCGTCTTCATTGGGTACTTCAAACAATCTTCTGTTGGCGAGCGCTTTCGGACATTGTCCATATTCTTGGCCGAATACATGTGTTCACTGTCACTGTCTGTATTCAACTGCGTTTGTATTCTGTGGGTTGGTCGCCTGTTATACGCACTAATCATACGAGTCCATTCAATCCATACCATGGTTCTAGGTCGTGAGCAACGAGTTCCATGTTCATCCGTCCTCGTTCGATTTTGATTTTCATCCAGTTTTCCCCTTCCTTGAGGTGTCCATTCATCTCTCTTTCTTCTTGCAACGTGCCCATGCTGTGCCTCCTTCTTTTTCACCATTCTGCTGATCATTCTTCTTTGGACCCCCATCAGCTCCTGATCTGAGCTCTCATCACTCAAACAACCAAAACAGAATTCCATTCATCCACCTATAATCAGATAAGACGAGCTGTTTGGTTTCGAGGGTCTTCAAGAGATAAAAGAGTATTAAACTTACTTAGGAATTTTTTTGTACCTTAACTTTTACTACTTGAGTGAAATTAAAGTATTTCTACTTACTTTTCTTTACTTAATTTTCCTGTATTTATAGAATGCAAAATTAATTTGCAACCTATCATTATATTTAAAATTATTCAACTATTAATTGGGTAATCGTTTCATGAGTAATTTTAAATTTTATTACATTAACCAGATTTGGGAATGAAACATTTTCTAGAGTTAGTTTTTTCCAAACACAAAAATATGAC
Source organism: Oncopeltus fasciatus (assembly GCA_000696205.2). Classification (NCBI taxonomy): domain Eukaryota; kingdom Metazoa; phylum Arthropoda; class Insecta; order Hemiptera; family Lygaeidae; genus Oncopeltus; species Oncopeltus fasciatus. The sequence goes on from KZ808317.1 coordinate 135,209, forward strand.
AGCTGACATATGTTTGTATAATAGACTTTGTAAAAGAAATTTGGATTATAAGCTGGATGCTTTATCTATGCTTATTAGCCTATACAATGAGTTTTTTTTTTAGTGAATCCACTAGAATGAGCGGTAATGAACTTCCATAATTCACTTGTGCGCCATTTTTGACTCCCCCTTTATGTCTTTACGGTAAAGTGACCTCTTCCAACTATCGACTCCAGGGTGATCAGACGTCTGCTTTCTTCCTCTCACCATATAGTTACCTGTAATTTTCTCCGGTGGTTTCAACTATCGATAATATCCATACATTAATTGTCAAATGTAGTTTCTTGGAACTATTAGCCTACAGCGGTTCAAGATATTACAAGATTTTCACAAAGCTGTGAAGGTATTGGATTTCCTCGTGTTCTTTTGTGGGATTTGTAGTGGAAAGAACTCTGAAGACACATTTATTGAAACCAAAGGATCAGCCGCTGCTCCGAGAAACGCTTAAAATTGTGAAAAGTGGATTTTCAAATTCTTGTTGTTGCTTGTTTCCCCATTTATTGAAAGGAATGGATCATGCCATTCATCTATTGAGTTCCAATGAATAAGATCCTTCATAAAGGCAATGAAGAAAAAAAAGTTTTACTCAGAATCCGGCAACCGAGGAATAATAAAGTTTCAAGGGAAAATGGCTAAAGGAAGCAAACAAGTACATAGATCATTCGATCCATTACCGAGAATTAAATTTAAGAGCGGATTATTACTATACACAGGCATGGCAGTGTAGGGATTTGGGATTTATCCCCTCGCTAGGTCTCTGAATGGATCGGCAGAGAATCGGAGAGGGACAAGTAGAACTGGAAGTGAAAAGGAACAAGTGGTTCAAATGAAGAATGCGATGGGATTTCAGGAATTTCGTGAAAGACGATTTGGGGGGGTTCAGAGGAAGCATTGGCACTTGAGCATAATAAATTCCCGAGAGACCATCTGTATTGTGGTCCTGAAAGTATAACAACAACATACAAAGTGTAAGGTTTTCATCAGGGATATGATAGCATTCATTCATACAAATGCTTTTGTACATGAACTGTATCAACAAGTCTTCTTCAAAAATAAGTGATCATAAATTTAATGTAAATATGACTGAAGAACTCCATTTAAATCATTTTATTTTATTTCTGAAATGATATAAGTTCTATGAAATATTTTACCATGGTCATTAGTAACTATTAATGAATTTTCAGAGTCTTAATGGAAGCAAGCGTAAATGGTACTGTAAATTTTTTTTACAGGTTAATAAGAAAAATGAAATTTTGAGGGGACAAAAGTATTTTTACAGAACAAAAGTGTTGAGGAACTCAGATAGATTTTTGGAACATGAAGCCATTCTAGAAGCATTAGTACAAAATTCGACTACCTTAGCCCAGATTTGAAATTTAAACTAACACCATGTAAGAACAAAATAACTGAAGTCATTTAGATTGCAACTTCAAGTTATGACTTTACTCAAAATTACTTATTTAAATACCTTTCTTCAATTACATTTCCTTGTAAAAATTGTATTCAATTTATATGTTATAAAATTGCACTTTACACCTTTTTCGTTCTACAATTCCTTTTTTTTCATAACCTAACAGTAAAGAAAACAAAGTAAAAAACAAGAAAAAAACGGGTTAGGGTCGTATGTTCTTGTTATATCCGGCATTGTAGGGAAATTTGAAGAAATTTAAAAATGGAAAAGTTTTCGATATTTTTTCTTCACCATATATGGATATGTAGTTGTTAAATGCAAAACTCATGTAACAGTCAAAAGTGCAACTTTTAAAATTTTGTTCACTAAAGAAATCGGTAATAAGCTTAATTATTCTTACTTCAATATAACGTCTGCACAAAAAAAAAAAAAAAAAAATTAAAAAAAGGTTTAGTACCTATATTTGATATTTCATATATTTCAGTTCATATACCACTCATATTTGTCTTATTTCTCACTGTAACGAACTTAGTATTTAAATTTATTATATTAAAATGTAAAATGCAAAATCTGATTAAGAAAAATAACTGAGATTTATTGATTGGAAATAATAAAAAAAACAAAAAACAACCCAACTTGTGCTTAACCAATTTCACAGTGTAAATTCTAAAATATGTCTTTTATCAATAAACAAACCTTTGTTTAGTTTCACTTCTCTTAATTAAATATTACGCCCCCAAAATTGAGGAAAATGTATTTTTTTCGGGCTCTTGATATTACTGGTAATCGCCCCCACACCTCATATTAGTCATGTTTTGCTTAATTACGACCTTAGCCTTATATTACGCACTTAACAGCAATATCTAAATAATGGTTTATAGAGCGTTGACTCACACACATACACATATATATGTGTAACTTTTGTAATAATTGTTTTAGTAATTAGTATCGAAAATATTCACAAAAATCAGTCATGAGAGTAACCTCTATATATATACTTACAGTACAAG
>KZ808317.1:140213-151098 GCA_000696205.2 Oncopeltus fasciatus
TTCCATGCTCAAGAGTGGCATTAATTTCCTGGAATAATATATAATGATTATTATAAATATTATTATTTTTTTGTGGTATTTAATCCCACGTAAATTTTTATAATTTTTAGTGCAAGAGAAGAGAATAAAAAATCTAACTGTCCCAACAAGGACACGATCCAGGTTCGAGTCCTGGCTGGGACAGTTAGATTTTTTATTCTGTTCCATTGCACTAAACAAAGTTATTATGATTATTATGTTCTAGGCCGATGACTACATATTCGATGTTCTTAGTCGAGGAGAATGTAGGGCGATAGAAGGATGTCAGTTGCAGCTACCTTTCAGAACTCGCAAAAAAAATAAAACGAAGCACTAACAATGACGCACAGACACACGAAGATCCGGCGCGATATGTGTTTCAGCAAATTTTGGCACACAATTTAGCATACCAGCCAGAAGTACATGCAATATATCACTCTTGACGTCTCTTCCAATGTAGCCCTTCTAATTTGAATCTACACTGATGCTGTGTGCACTGCATTTCCATCCTAATTTACTGAGGCATTGTTAAAGATAAAATACGCCAGCCTTGTAAAATTGCACCATTCTATATCATGTATAACAATACATGACAGGCATTGTAAAGTGCAATACAAGAGAATAATAAACAATAAAACCATCAGTATCCGACCCTCAGCACTAATATGAACACTAGGCCTTTATTTATTTAAATAGGATTTATTTATTTAAATATTAAGCTTAGAATATATATATTGGCTTATAGATATATTTAGTCTATATTACTTCTAACCCATTATTAATTTTAATTAAAACTGACGCACTAGATTCTAGTAAAAATATTTAATTTTAAATAAAAAAATTGACATATAAATTGCAGAGCTAAAACTGGGTCTGTTTAAGCCCGTCCCTTTAATAATTCTTACGCTTTTTTCATATTTAATAAATTATATGGAAACAATTTTTAAAATTTAGTTTAATTAAACTTTTTTAAACATCAAAATGTTTTTCACTTCTTTATAAATATTTTATTTGGTTGTAGTTTTTTATCCCACGTAAATTTTAAACAATTAATGAGAGGGAATAGAATAAATAAAATCTATTTATCCCAGCCAGGAATCGAACCTGGATCTCCTGCTATCCGGGCCGGTGCATTTACCAGTTATGCTACTAGTCCTGGTAGCACAATTGGCAAGTGTACCGGCACGGATAGCAGGAGATCCAGGTTCTATTCCTGGCTGGGACAAATAGTTTTTTTTTATTCTATTCCCTCTCATTAATTGTCTTTCACTTCGTTCATTTTCTTTCCTGTTTTATCTCTTTTTTCCCCCTATGAAATATGTTGTTTTACCATTGTTGAGACATTATTTGAGGTTATTTGTGGAAATAATCGATAGCCAAATATGAAATATATGGAATATGGTATATTTGGAAACTCCCCTCGTTATTGTTATCTGCGCTGGAGGATATTCTAAGTTATTGAATATTGTGAAATATTGGGTATTATTGTTTAAATAACATCTTATTAGGACATATTGCACCAAGTCGTTCCTACTAGATGTTTCTATTAAAATTCTGTTACTTTTTAAAGTTTTAATGTTTTTTATTACTACAAGAATTCAAAACTTTCCTTAAAATCTATCTTGGAAAAATGCATGACCGCATTTTTTCACAAAAAACGATGAACACATAAATAAGAGATATTTATAATTAAATTATCACGTTCAGTTTACAATATATTTAATGAAAACCGTATATATATTTAAATCTTTTTTTTCTTGTTAATATTTCTTATTTATTTACTAGTTTTTTTTTCTCTTGTCGTTCTTTCTTTTTTGTTAAAATTATTCTTATGTTCATTAGTTGTTAGATATTCAAAGAGAGAGTTTGTTGACCGTAGATATTATTCTAAGATGATTTTAGTTGGGGTTCGGTCGAGGAACCCCAACTAAAATCATCTTAGTTGTTAGATATTATTTGCTTTATTATTTTTTAAAAATCGTACATTATAATCAGCTAATGTTATTATTTACTATACATATACATTGTATACAATATTTTTATGGTATGTACAGACTAAACTCCTTTATGGCAGGGTTACTGCCATAAAGAAAAAAAAAGGATCTTATTACTTATAGTATTATATAATTTTNAATTTTTTATTTAAACTATTTTCATCTCAACTTATTTCTGATTTTAACAAATGAAAAAATAAGCTAAAATACTGTTGTTTTTTTTTTTTTTTTTTTTTTTTTAAAGTTAGACTTTTAGGTGTTTATAGGACTACACTTTTCGAATCCTTTTATAAAATCAGAAAATAATGTAAGTAATTTTCCGAAATTCGGTTTATATTCCTGACGTGAATTGATTTTTTCTTGATACGAAAGGAGAGAATTTGAATCCAAATGAGAGAATTGATCATATGGATTTAAAGATTAAAATGATCATATTTTGTTTGTTTCTTTTAGAGAATTTCAATTGGCGTAGAGTTGCCTTTAAAATTTTTCAATTTTTTAAATTTTGCGTGTATTTGAGACGAGCGAGAGTAAAAAAGAATATCTAAATTCGCATGGAATTAGAACTAAATATGATTTGGCTTTAAAAAATATCCAAAGATTATATTATCATATAGTATTTACTCTTTATACACTTGGTAATGAAAGGCATTAATTTCCTGGAATAATATATAATGATTATTATAAATATTATTATTTTTTTGTGGTATTTAATCCCACGTAAATTTTTATAATTTTTAGTGCAAGAGAAGAGAATAAAAAATCTAACTGTCCCAACAAGGACACGATCCAGGTTCGAGTCCTGGCTGGGACAGTTAGATTTTTTATTCTGTTCCATTGCACTAAACAAAGTTATTATGATTATTATGTTCTAGGCCGATGACTACATATTCGATGTTCTTAGTCGAGGAGAATGTAGGGCGATAGAAGGATGTCAGTTGCAGCTACCTTTCAGAACTCGCAAAAAAAATAAAACGAAGCACTAACAATGACGCACAGACACACGAAGATCCGGCGCGATATGTGTTTCAGCAAATTTTGGCACACAATTTAGCATACCAGCCAGAAGTACATGCAATATATCACTCTTGACGTCTCTTCCAATGTAGCCCTTCTAATTTGAATCTACACTGATGCTGTGTGCACTGCATTTCCATCCTAATTTACTGAGGCATTGTTAAAGATAAAATACGCCAGCCTTGTAAAATTGCACCATTCTATATCATGTATAACAATACATGACAGGCATTGTAAAGTGCAATACAAGAGAATAATAAACAATAAAACCATCAGTATCCGACCCTCAGCACTAATATGAACACTAGGCCTTTATTTATTTAAATAGGATTTATTTATTTAAATATTAAGCTTAGAATATATATATTGGCTTATAGATATATTTAGTCTATATTACTTCTAACCCATTATTAATTTTAATTAAAACTGACGCACTAGATTCTAGTAAAAATATTTAATTTTAAATAAAAAAATTGACATATAAATTGCAGAGCTAAAACTGGGTCTGTTTAAGCCCGTCCCTTTAATAATTCTTACGCTTTTTTCATATTTAATAAATTATATGGAAACAATTTTTAAAATTTAGTTTAATTAAACTTTTTTAAACATCAAAATGTTTTTCACTTCTTTATAAATATTTTATTTGGTTGTAGTTTTTTATCCCACGTAAATTTTAAACAATTAATGAGAGGGAATAGAATAAATAAAATCTATTTATCCCAGCCAGGAATCGAACCTGGATCTCCTGCTATCCGGGCCGGTGCATTTACCAGTTATGCTACTAGTCCTGGTAGCACAATTGGCAAGTGTACCGGCACGGATAGCAGGAGATCCAGGTTCTATTCCTGGCTGGGACAAATAGTTTTTTTTTATTCTATTCCCTCTCATTAATTGTCTTTCACTTCGTTCATTTTCTTTCCTGTTTTATCTCTTTTTTCCCCCTATGAAATATGTTGTTTTACCATTGTTGAGACATTATTTGAGGTTATTTGTGGAAATAATCGATAGCCAAATATGAAATATATGGAATATGGTATATTTGGAAACTCCCCTCGTTATTGTTATCTGCGCTGGAGGATATTCTAAGTTATTGAATATTGTGAAATATTGGGTATTATTGTTTAAATAACATCTTATTAGGACATATTGCACCAAGTCGTTCCTACTAGATGTTTCTATTAAAATTCTGTTACTTTTTAAAGTTTTAATGTTTTTTATTACTACAAGAATTCAAAACTTTCCTTAAAATCTATCTTGGAAAAATGCATGACCGCATTTTTTCACAAAAAACGATGAACACATAAATAAGAGATATTTATAATTAAATTATCACGTTCAGTTTACAATATATTTAATGAAAACCGTATATATATTTAAATCTTTTTTTTCTTGTTAATATTTCTTATTTATTTACTAGTTTTTTTTTCTCTTGTCGTTCTTTCTTTTTTGTTAAAATTATTCTTATGTTCATTAGTTGTTAGATATTCAAAGAGAGAGTTTGTTGACCGTAGATATTATTCTAAGATGATTTTAGTTGGGGTTCGGTCGAGGAACCCCAACTAAAATCATCTTAGTTGTTAGATATTATTTGCTTTATTATTTTTTAAAAATCGTACATTATAATCAGCTAATGTTATTATTTACTATACATATACATTGTATACAATATTTTTATGGTATGTACAGACTAAACTCCTTTATGGCAGGGTTACTGCCATAAAGAAAAAAAAAGGATCTTATTACTTATAGTATTATATAATTTTATATAAAAAATATAATTATATTATTACTTATTCTTATTATACTAACGTGATGAGCTAGAACGAGTGCTTTTGAGAGGTTCTCGAATCCTTAGATTAATTTATCCTTTTCATTTGCAGCAGCACTTGCACCTAAATTAAATTCTTGAGGGAAAATCCATTATCAGCACTAAGATCTTCACCAGGCCGTAGAATTCACGCGGGTAAACAGAAATTGGTTGGATAAGTGTTGGTCGTGGAAGCTCTTTTATTTGGCGAACGATACTTTATTCAAGCTTTATCGGCCTGTTTTTCGCTCAGCTTTTGCAACGGAACAACAAGTACCGATTTTACTTAAGTTTTACCACTGCTATAGTGCCTGGACGATAACCAGGAATAACCTCTCTAGTATTAAAGTAAAGAGCAAAAGAGGTCCTAGGTTAGAAAGAGCTTGGTGACGTCACAGATACCTCACTGATACTACTTGGACTGATACGTCACTAAAGCTGCCCTATTTTTAATCTGTGCCCCGCATGGACAGTTTTATGGTGTGTGTGTGGATGAATATCCGTTGTAATGAATTTACTACACGGGGCTCTATTTATAAATAAATATTTATTAATGAACATTCCTACTCTTGTTAGGACCTTCTGAATCACCTGTCCATGACTGAACATCCTACATATCCAATCTTTTGCTAAAAGAATCCGCAATTTGGGTAATATTTTCCGCCGTGGTTTTCCTATTCCCGTGCAGTTACTTTGAAGATATCAATCTATTCTGCTCTAAAACCTAACTGACCTAACATTGCAATAGTTTATAGAAAATTATAAGCAAAGAAAGTAAAATTGTTTATTCAAGAAATACAAAGGAGTTAGTATAAAAAAAATCTTGCTACCTCAGTCGGGACTCGAACTCGGGTCTCCTGCTTGGAACCCGAGTAAAGTGCAGAGAGAAGAAGATATTATCTATCTCACCTCGGTGGTATAGTGGCCAGCATACTTGCCCGGAAAGCAGGAACCCGGGTTCGAATCCCGGCTGAGGTAGCAAGGTTTTTTTTTTTAAATTCTAACTCCCTTGCAATTCTTACAAAATTTAACATGGGATTAAATACCACAGCGAAAATCATTATGTAAATTTTTTTACTTTATTAATATTAATTTTCCACATTATTTTTGTCTGACTTTTTGAATACTGGATTCATCCTTCTTAACTTTATTCTTCCATTTTTTCTGTGTAAAACGTATAATTATTTTTGTAAAGAGGATTGAGAAGACATGGCGCAAGTTTTTTAAGTATTATATATTGTTGACTTACTGAAGTCTGCACTCATGCACTATATTGTTGAAGTGCTCCTGAAGATGGCTCGTTGTAGCCGAAAAATTTGTTCGGGAAATGAATAATTTTGGGTTATTTCCTCCTAAATGATAATAAGTTTAGACAAGATGGAAGTATTTCACTGAGGCGAAGAGGCCTTTTTTCATTTAAGAAAACGCTTAAAGTGGTATTTCACTCTCTTATTAAAAAATGCTTGAACAGTTTACTAAATATTCGAAAGATGATTTTAGCTTTAATTAAAAAGTTATATTCGAATTCCAAGGAATGGAAAAAAAGACGAAAAGCTAAGCCTTAGTCTTATAAATTCAATTTCCTCATTATCATATCTAAAGTGCTTTAATCTTCTTAAATACAACTTTTTAAGAATGTAATAGCTCTAACTATTTTTAAAGGATTTTAAAATTTTATTGGAAGCGTCATAAGTTTATTAATTTTGATTGATTGAATTTATTATAATGCCCATTAATATTATTAAATTTGACCCAATGTAATATAGGAGTGATGTCAGTCATGTGACAATTAACCGTTCTCAGCTACGAAGGAGCTAGTGACATTAAATTTTATATAAATTTATTAAAAATGATGTCAATAAATTATTACCAGGAAAATTGATGTAACGTGTATCTCTCTTACCATTTAATATTTTTTTAAAAGTTAAATATCTGTTATATAAGTGGTTAAAAATTGATGTATATGTTTTTTTTATTTATTTGCTTTAAATATTTGCACTTTTTCAATGAATGTGAATAATATATCGAAACCATTCACTATAATGTCTATAAAGTGGTTACAGTTTAGTAGCAGAATACTGTAACAATAAATGAAATGTATTACTAAATTTATTGAAATTAAGCTCATTCTAAATCTAAATAGATCATTTTGACTTTGATAATGTTTTTTTCAGACTTCTGGGCAAACAAATATATTTGAAAACACGCTTTGAATTAATTGAGCCATGATGAATTGGGATTATTTCTATATTATTACCTTCCTATTGATAATTTTGTAGTTACCAAATTTATTTTATATTCTTAGATTTCTGAGAAGCATTAATTATAAGCGTCCCTGATTTTTAAAATAATTATACGTATTCTAACGAAAAATTGGTAAAATGTTGTAAAGTTACCCCTCTTACTTAGAGTTTAACTTCACTATATATAAGAACTTTTAAATTTCCGTGAAGCATACAAGTTTACTCTGCTAAAAATATAGAATTTTCATGCCAGCTATCTAGCTAATAAGTAATCTTACTTGAAACAGCATTTGAAAAACGGAGAAAGTTATAAATAACATTCTTCAATTTTTAAATTTTCTCAATTTTCAAGTGATTTTTTAAAATTTTATTTATTTCACTCAAACTTTTCTTTTTTAAAACTATATATTCTTCAGTAAAGATGAATTTAAAAAAATAGTTACAATTTTACTGATGAAAAACTGTTTCGTTGTACATTAAAGGGTTTTGAGTTACAGGTTAAGTTTGAAAAAATTGTATTTTTTATTAATACGTGGATCATTCAAACATATTCATTTGTATCTAAAAATAAAGATGGTATCTGTAAATATGAATGATTATAAAATTTTTTAATGCGTTAGGGTCGTGATGTTATTCTCGGCGGCAAACAATAATATATAATATAATAAAGAAACTGGCTGGAAAACCTTGTAACATTAAATACATTAATTATTGAAAAGGCATAAAACCAAAATAAAAATATGTGGCAAAGGGGATGTAATTTTAATGTACTGAATGTATTTGTTTGAAAGTGTATATAAATATTCATATATGATGTGTTGTTTTCTTTAAGTATTGTGCTGTTGTTGGCATGGAATGCTTTTACCAAAAATTTAACGAAAGAGGCTTTAAAAAAAAACTTCTATTGTAGATAAAGAAGAAATGGCCATATTATTTCAAAATTGTAATTATTTTAGATTTTTTCATAAGAAAAAAAGAAGAAATAAAACAATAGACTATAAATTATTTTTACTGATCGGCTAAATTTGACCTTTAGGTAACTTTTAGTACTTGACAATTTAATTATGGTTTTTTACAAAAAAATAGAAACATTATTGCTTATTAGCTTTTTATAAAAGAAGACATTTTTTTTTGTGTGTAGGTAAATACTGGATGTTTTACACCATGCAAACAGAGCATATTTTTTATATGAAAATATGTATCAGATAAATTTAATGACATGATCTGCTAATGTATTTACCGTTTCTTCTTCCGGGTTGGACCGTGTCAATATGTTGATAGTTGCAGAGCTTTCGCACATCATGTGATGGCTTCTTCAGGGCTGAATAGAATATTCTCATTCTCTATTCAGCCCTGAAGATGCCATCACATGATTTGCGAAAGCTCGGCAACTATCATTAACTTGACACGGTCCAACCCGGAAGAAGAAACTGTACGTACATCTGACGACCGTCGAAGCCTACGTGAACATATGATCTTCTAAGTTTAGTTTTAACTGTACCTTGTCTTGTTTAGTGAATATTGAACATAAGGGATGGTTTTCTTCAAATTTAACAATTTATTGACTCCTGTCCGTATTTAGATTCTTCTTCGTGAGAGAGCTTGGCGGAATCCTTGTTGTTCGTCTGAATCCCACTCGAAGCCAACCTCCCGATCCAGCTCATCAATGATTCAGGCGAATCAGACCGAGCAACCTGACAACCTCCGGAGACTCAAGATTAACTCCGCGGTCCCCAGGCTGGAGTCGAAGCCGATTAGAGACCGCAGTTAGTACCTGGGAATTGAGTCACTGAACAACTTCTGACAGAGTTTAATTATCTTGCTGTTTGATTGAACAGCTTAATTAGCTTTTAATTAGAACCCCTAACCGAGTTGGATTGGGCTGCTCTGTCGATGGGTCAATTTCTCTAAGATCACAGAGTTGCTATTGTTCCAGAATGTTTTATGGTCTTAATTATTTGTCAGGGCGGGGCGCCTGGGTAGTTCAGGGGATCCGTCAGGGTCTCGCAATCCAGGCGCTGCGGGTTCAAATCCCACCGTCGGCAAGCTTCTATCTAAAAATAGTTTTTTCTACTATTGAGTCAAGGATGTCTTGAATTGGATGTCAAACTGTACATAGTCACTCCCTCCAAGATTCTAAGAAGTTTGAATGGAGGCTAACACTAAAAAAAAAAAAAAAAAAAAAAAAACCCCACAAAAAACAAAGTTAAATTTGGGAGATTTGCTTGGGCGATTATCTTAATTACCTAAGACACAAATACTACCTTTTAGCGTATAATGTTGTGTATAGGTTTTGTAAATGTGTTATTTCTTCTTAATAACCTATTAACATAAAAAAATTTAATTACTTTAATTGATAGTACTTTTAATTTAACTATGTATTTTCTTACTTAAAACAATTAACATGTTCATTACTATATTTTAACTGTAAGTTACTATTCTTTATGAAGGAAATGACAATTTTTTAAAAATAATTAAATTTATCATTTAAATATAGCTCAATAAATATAAACACTACTATCATACCTTCTATTATCCGTCTGCATTGGTTTCTGTTTTTTAATGCTGTGAGTACTCCTTCTTTTCTAAATAGGTTTGTAAGTTTCAGTTCCTGTGTATGTTATTGTGAATCTATGATTTGCCTGTTCTTCTAGTTGTCTGTTCGTGTGTGTTTTGTTGCTGTATTTCGTTAGTAGTTTGCCTATAGTGGTTTGTTTGTATCCGTTGTTGTGCGCAATTGTGTATATCGTCTGTAGTTCTTTGTCATAGTTTTCTTTTGTGAGTGGGATTGTCTTCATTCGTCGTATTGAATGTCTGAATGCTGCAAGTTTGTGTTGTGTGGGGTGATTTGATGTTGCGTGTATGGTGGTGTCAGTGGCTGTCGGTTTTCTGTATATTCCGTAGGTTAGTCTGTCGTTCGTTCTTGTAATAGTTATGTCGAGGTAGTTGATTGTTTTTCTTTTCAGAAACCAATGAAGACGGATAATAGAAGGTATGATATATGATGATATATTATATTCATTGGTAGTCATAATAACCCTTTAGATTATTTACCTAATAACACTTTGCTTATTCTGCCAACTAGTTCTTTCTTATTTAACTGGCTTCATCATGTTCTTCAATAACCACTAATTAATTTTAAAATTGTATTTGAGACTAATATTGAAATTATTACGAGAAATTTATTAATATAATTTTGAATATATTAGTTTCTACTTAAATAGCGTTAACGGGAATATGTAGAATAATTATTTTCCATGCTCAAGAGTCCGAAATAAAAAATAAAAAAATGTTGAAAAGTAACTTTTAAGGGGAAGAAAAGAATCGCCATAATTTGTTATTGTCAGACTTATGAAAAAATATATCATATATAAATATGATATATATGTATATATATATGCAGATCCATGTAAACTAATAAATAATAAGGAACTCATTACAATTATTCAATTTTGGATTTAAATTATGCCCATCTGATTTCAACTCTAATTGAATTGACCCTATGTTTTGAAACAGAAAGTCTAATGAAGCAATTTAGTTTTGTATTTTTAGAACAAAAGGGACCGTATAACCCTTGAATTTGCGTTCTAAAATATTTTTTAAAGGATTTTTACAAAATATTGCAAAAATTATCCACCTATTATAATTTAACAAATGTTTGAAATGTGAAAATTTTTTATTTAAACTATTTTCATCTCAACTTATTTCTGATTTTAACAAATGAAAAAATAAGCTAAAATACTGTTGTTTTTTTTTTTTTTTTTTTTTTTTTATTTTTTTTTTTTTTTTTTTTTTTTTTGAGGTAA
>KZ808317.1:153415-165574 GCA_000696205.2 Oncopeltus fasciatus
AAATAATAATAAAGTAAATAATTGAGATTTAGTGGAGGTTTGATCACTATTCTACTTGGTCGATCTGGAACCAGGCTGAGTGTACTAAATTCTAACTTTATTGTTTACTTAAAAAAGAGACCAGTCTTTAAAACAAATTCTAGGCCACAGCTGGACTCGAACCCAAATTTTCTGATTCTTGTTTCAGTCCTACCGTGGCCTATAATTTTTTTTTAGAAATAATAATTTCAAATTAAATTAGAAAGATTTAAATTATTATTAAAATGAGACATTTGCTTATACTTAAGTCCCTATTTTGTGTTGTAATTCATGATATTGGATATACGCAAAGATTAGTCAGTTTCTATGTAAAATACTTTTGGAGATTTTATATTTGTCTAAGAAAATATTAGGTAAACTTAAGATTCAACAGGATAGCTCATTGGATCCGTTCGGGAATCCTAACGCTGCGGTTTCAAATCCCGCCCAGGGCAAGCTTTCATCTATAAATAAAAGCTTGTCTTGAGCCATAGATGTTTAGAATGCCATGACAATCTTCATTCTTGTCTCTTACTGGTTAAAAGAGAGGCTAACACTTCATAGAAAAAGGTATTTCGGGTATGCCATAAATGCTGAGTAGTGTAAAAAAAAATTTTCTTTTTTGAATATAATTTATTTTCATATATTTAAGAAAATAAGTAAAAAAAACAAACAACAAAAAACAAAGAAATCATAAAATATCACCTTTGTAATTTAAAGATAATTAAAGTGGTTGTGCTCCAATATAAATTATGTTTCTTGATTTCAAAATTAATGTACCTATAATTTACTTCGGATTAGTTGAAGTTAAATAAATTTTATTTGTTGTGTTATCAAAATGCATTTTAAGATATTATTAATACATAATTTTAAAATATATTACGTATAAGGACACTCGTGAGACCGTGCACTTTGACGGTTATAGACAGAAATGTGAGTTCAGTAGCGCTAGTGGGGACAGCCTAGCAAGTCTAAAGGAAGGGGAGTAACAAATGTATTAAGGAAGTGAGTAGGCCCGGCTGAAGGCATCCTGCTAAAGAGGTCCTTGCCAGGCGTACAGCATCCAGTAGCCGCCATTAGGACAGGGGAGGAAGGTCAATGGCGTGTCATCCTCTCGAAGTACCCCGGGGGTATCGCCTCTTAATATGCGTGGCCAACCTGCCTAGGGGTGCCTAGGAGGACAGAATACAAAGATAAAGCGGGGTAGATGACACCCCTCACACCCCTCAACCAGGGATGGCATGGCGTGCATAAGGGTAGGAGACATGACAAGAAATCCCTCTCCCTCAAGTCAATGAGTTATAAATGTATCTCATTCGCGTTAAAGAAATTCGTAACAAGAAATCTAAAAGCAATGCATCAGAATTGTGATTGTTCTTAAGACAAATGTAATTTTTGTGTATTTAGGATATCCTAAATAGTATCTGTAAAGTTTTGAAGAAAAAGATAAATATATGATTATAAAATGAAGAGTTTTTAATGGAGAATTTTTGACCGTAGAAGTCATGAAGATTTGTTCCAGGTGACAATACTTGTCCTCTTGCCTTCATGTTAGCCCTGAAGATGGCTCATAATGTAAGCCGAAATGTTGGCAGCAATTAAATAATACACATTTTTTAAATTGCATTTTTTGGATCTAAATTGATTGAACCCCTTTAATAACACATCTACTAGTAAATGATTATCGTGTAGAAAAGAATATATTGTAAGCGAACATTTATAAAGTATAAGTACATTAATATAGAAGTGAAATATAAATGTGCAGTTTTTGAATTTATCTTAATCTTTTAAGCGAATGGTAACCATAGGATTCCGTCCCTCTTACCCTCTTTTTCTCCTATGTTTTTTCTAAGGGATATAGCTATGAAATTTGTTCTTATGACTATATTTTTTCCGAAGAAGGCCAATGGCGTGTCATCCTCTCGAAGTACACCGGGGGTATCGCCTCTTAATATGCGTGGCCAACCTGCCTAGGGGTGCCTAGGAGGACAGAATACAAAGATAAAGCGGGGTAGATGACACCCCTCAACCAGGGATGGCATGGCGTGCATAAGGGAAAGGGAGTAACAAATGTATTAAGGAAGTGAGTAGGCCCGGCTGAAGACATCCTGCTAAAGAGGTCCTTGCCAGGCGTACAGCATCCAGTAGCCGCNTTTGAAAAAATGAATTGTTTTGAAAAATAATTCAGTTTAATTTGCACTTGGCGTAATGTTTATTTAAGTTGAGAGTAAGTTGTTATTCTTCAATTAATGAGTTTTTAAAATATTTATTATTTTTATTATGATAATAATTGTGGTAATGTAATACCATATTTCATTATTTATTTTACTTTCGACTATTACTCAAACAAAATCCGTTATTTTTTTTTAGCATTTTAAAGATGGCTGATTATCCAAGTTGCCTGAATGTTTTAATATCAAATTTTAATTAAGAAACTCCAACGTATTCAGAGGTACATTTACTTGTCAAATTTTTCGAAATTAACTCAGCATGTGATATTTTTATTTTATATTTTAAAAGTTATTTTATAGTTCTTTCCTAATCATAACTCCGAAATAATTTTTAAAAATCTATCATAATCAAATCCGAAAAATAAGTTATAATGAATTAAATGATCTTGACCATACATTTTGTCATAAATGCAATAAGTTTAATGTTGTTAAATTGAAAAAAAAAATATTTTTTTTTAATAATGGAAAATTACGTGAACTTAGGTTTCTAGGCTTTTTTTTTTTTGGTCAAGAACTATTATGTTTAAAAATTTAGCTCAGTAGGTGCGAAATGTTTGCAGATATAAAATATTGGCTAGGGCTAACAATCTGTCAATCAAGCAGGAACTTCTATACTGTAGGACTTGTAGGCTGTTGCTGCCGGCTCCCGCACATGCAATATAAGGCGCATTAATCAGTGCTGGCGCTCGATGAGTAATGGCCGCCCGTGTCTTATCAGCAGAGGGAGTGGGGGTAGGGGAATATAGATAAGATATATATCGGGGGGTGGGGGAAGCCACAACTCATCGTATCCCTGGAGCAGAGCGGTATTTCATCACTTGGACTACTTATGGTCGGGGTGGACAGATTTATTGGTCCTTTTCAAGCAGTTGTTTGAACTGTGTTTATCACTACGATATACAAATATTATTACCAACACTTTTAGGTAACATGGAACTACATTTTTTTAAATTATTATCTTCTTTCAAAATAAAGAGGGGAAATAGAAGTTCTTATCCAAAAAATACATTATCCTAATTTAGAAAAACCATAGAGGTTTCTTAATATTTTTCGATGATTCAAGGTTGATATATAACATTAATTACACCATTATCTGAAGTAGCTCTCCTTGAGTTTTTCTAAAAAATTATTATTTAATGTGTTATTTTAGTGGTATTCTCAAATACTGGTTACAAATAATGAATAACAAGTAGATCAATATATTCAACTTATGCCTTCTCTGATATACCATGATCCCTGCTTCGATATTGCCTAAAAACCATTTAGTTTTTGCAATAGTTGTTCATACTTTAAATTTACATTTGGTCATCTTACGAAAAATAAACATTAGTAAAAAACCAATAGCCATTTACAATGTTTATAATTGGTTAACTGATAGAGTTTTATTTTTCAATTTTTAAAACCCATTCAAATAAAGAGGGTGATAAAAGGAGGAGCTATATATACTTTAATCTTAAAGTAAATTACTTATATATACTTTAAACACCCATGGAACCACAATAAAATGGCTGGACCCGCAGCGCTAAGTTTGTGTGACCTTAACGGATCCAAGCGCCTTAGACTTTTTCACGCAAGACAGTTCAGTCACTCCGGAGTGTATACCCTCCACTACAATTCCTCTACTTCCTTCTGGAAGTCCTCTTATATCCTCCGAAGTGCTCAACTCTGCAATACCAATCCTCCCACACAAATTACGCTGAAAAACTGCAATCCTTTAACGAACTAGCCATTCATATTAAGAATTTCCTTTTGTTAATGAATGAAAGTGGTAATGAATTGTTAAGAAATGCGTAAGTTGAAAGTTCTAGACGACTTTTAGCAAGACAGTTTGGCATCCCGGAGTTACTATAAAAAAATTAATATTATCTCATTCCCTTCCCTAAAGCTTATCGTTAATGAATATTAATGAAAAAAGCAACAGACAATTTGCACATTTTTTTAAACATTCTAATAAATGTCCATACATACATATTATATATATATATATATATATATATATATNCTCTATGCTTTTTAAAACATATATATATGAAGTTGAATTGAAACTCTTTGCAATATTTTATTATTTTTTGGTTCACTTAAACCGCCAATCATAGAGATTCTATTTCATTACGCAACTTCAAAAATGGAAAGTGTGCTGAGTTTTATTAATTAACAAAATATTTCTTAGACATTCCGTTGGCGGTGTGTTGATGAACTCCCTCAGAGTTTTGTGCTTAAGCGTATACCGCGCTATCTATTTCGCTCTGAAGGACCGAAAACTGTGGCATTCTCATACAAGACAAACATGTGTGAATGTGAGTGAGGGTGGGAGTGGGAAGATGTGAACGCATGGTGGCTAGGATGTCTATCTGCCTTAGTGGTCAAATATATGGTATTTGTCTTTCTCATGATAAGTTAAAAGAACTTCAAATAAATAAAAATTAAATCAAGAATAAATTCATGAAATATCTAAGCCTTAAGGTTAAACCTCTTTAAGGACTCGTATGGTATTATCCATACCATAATCACCAATCATGCTGCTTCCGGAAAAATGTCCCGAATGTCCGAATAACATTGTTTATTAATTTAATTGAAAATAGACATTTGCAAGTACAAATAAATCTAAGGCTTATAATAAGCGAGTATATATATTTTTAAATTTATTGTATCTGGCTTAAATAAATTTTTTTTTGTTTAAATATTGATTGCTGGTTCATGAATTTTGAAAGGTCCTGAATTGAAGAAATAAAATTATTTACAGCGTTCTGTCACTAATAAAGAACGAATAAACCGTCATGATTTGGAAAAAAGAAATAAATGACTAACTATAGGCGGGTAAATATTGGTCTACATAGAAAAGGTTAACTTGGTTATTAAATGATCTCATTATAGAGCTATATTTACTGCAAAATGCAGATAGATTATACTACTTAGTCAATGAGTCGCCGTAGTTAGGCACGGATTCTCGTGCAGTTAATTCCGGCATTCTAATCAATAAATAAATAATTAATGAGGGAAAAAACAAGATTCTATACATTTATAAAACAAAAGGTGGAATAAAACATAGGAGTCAAGTATAGTATAAATGTATTAGAGCTAATATTATAAACACATTTGATACGGCCTGTGTAATTGGTTTTTTATAAAGTTCGAGAGCATTAGGTTAATTACTGCCAGCTCGAAATGGTAATTAACATCAAGTAGATCTAATAAGGTTAATGTATATTAGAGTTTGTCAAAAACCGAAAGGGAAGTATTATAAAGATTAGATTTAGATGTTTTTTGTTGGGGTTCGGTCATGGTAGATCCAAAAAAAAAAATACAAATTAAAAAAAAAAGTGTATTTTTTTAAAGATTATCTGCCAACGTTTCGGCTTACATTGTAAGCCATCTTCAGGGCTATCATGAAGACGAGAGGGGACGTCCTTTCCCTAAATTCACATTTTCATGACACGAAAAAAAAACTCGCTATTTAAAGATTAGAGTATTAAAAGGTTAATAAAAAGTTTATTTTTATAAGTAGGAATATTTATTTTAGGGAGTTATTTTTTAAAATTTTTTTATATTCCTCTACAAAATCTTAAGGATGGCCATCTACAAGGTAGCTACTTTATTTAAAACGCTTATAGATTTGGATATTACCGAAAAGAAAATTTTTTAATTTAGAATTCGGGAAGTAGCTTTATTGTAAAATGTGATTGAAGATATATTCATTCTTATTTGATTACTGTTTTCAATGTAATGATCATTTATTTGTGAGTAATCATTAAATTGAAATGAAATTCTGAGTTTGAAGTAATGCTGGCAAAACTAAAGTCCAAGGCATGAATTTCCTGTTAGAAATAGTGTATTAAAAAATAAAATGTAATAGACAATAAAATGAATTTGCAGATAATCTCATCATTAATTAATAAATAAATAATTAATAAAGAAAAAATACAATAACTTTTTCATTACTAATAAAAGCAGAAAAATAAATTAATGTTAAAAAATAAGGGGGTTCAAAAAATAAGAGGGTGAAAGTGAATGAAATTCATTGTATTTATAATTACAATGAGCTCCATATTATAAATACAACTTATAGTTATAACTGCAAAAATAATCTAAATGCTCTCTATTAGATAAGCTGTTCTAAAGTAAGAAGAGATGGAATAGAGCAATAGTCATTATGTAGTTTAGAAAAAGAGAAATATAATATAAAATACATATTAAAGAAATCAAAGTGGTACTTAAATGACTTAGCTGTCGAAGAATATAGGAAATACATGAGATAAGGATAAGATACTATAAACCTCGAAATACACAAATTGCGAAAGAATATATATTAATATACAAAAATAAATTATATAAAATGAGGAAAATTATTGTATACAGAGCCTCAAGCATTAGCTTTCTATTGACAGGGATGTTACATTCCCTGAAAGTTGACTGGGATAATGATAGCCAAGAAGACGGAGATGGTATTCATCAACTGGTCATTATCCAGCTTCCCCAAAGAGATACCCGACCAGATCTGACTCCATGTGGTCAGAAATAAAGTACACTTACGACAGCATTGAAATCAAGGAGTCGCGTTCGATGTGAGCGCCGCGTTTTCAAATAAGGGCGGCAGTGATATGACGTCACATAGTGCTGGCTTTACCAATTTAAAAATTCACATATGAATAAACACATTTAGTTTAAGTAAATAAAATCAGAAATGGATTGTTCATACAAATATATTAATTTTTTGTTACTGTTTGCTGTATCTAAATCTATATTTAATCTAAAAATTTTTCGACAGAAAGTAAGTCGGTCTTACAGGAGCTGCTTAAAAGTTAATTCCTTAGCATGGTAGTCAATTAATATTTATTTGAACAGTCCATGCCTAGTGAACGTCACTCCTACTAATTTGATTCTCTGAAGAACAAAGTATAATTGAATATTTTATTTGTACTTTTAGGATACAAACATGTTTAATTGTGAATATTACATGTAATTGAATTCCCCTAATTTCAGCAATTACAACTGCTTTACCTCACATAATAATGCTCCCAATACAATTTGCAATCAACAGAATTTTATTTAAATATTTTTATTTGCATGTTATACGTCATTAACGTTTTGCTAAAACAATATTCACGCCATTGAGATCTTTAAAATGCTTCTAGTCATGATACAGATGATACTGATAGATACTGTATATTCTGCTTACAGAAAAATAATCTGAATAAAAATTATTGTTATTTTTTCTTCAGTAATTATTTATTTTAATTTATTAATTAATATGATGAGATTATCTACAAATTTATTTAATTGTATTTTACATTTTCTTTTCAATACGCTATTTGTAACATTAAATTCAAGCTCTGGACTCTAGTTTGGCTAGCATTACTGCCTCTATGCTTTTTAAAACTTTTACAATAAGTGTTGGATTTTAGGTTTACCCCCATTCCTGGTAAAGTCATTTTATCACTTAAATAATTAATCTGTAGTATTATTAATTTCGTGTTACATTTCGGGTTTAATTTCGTTTTAATACAAATTACGCTCAAATGTACGATCTGTTTCAACTAGAGTTTTAACACCAAATTTTGATTCTTTAATATCGAAAATAACAATCCAAATCATTAAAATATATCCTATAGATATTAGATGATTTTTTGGGGGTTCGGTCAAAGTAGATCGAATGTGTTCATTCATGGAAATTCAATCATGCAAATGTGAACTTAGGAACAGAAAATCCTCTCTCTTCCTCATGATACCTCTGAAGATGGCTTAGAATGTAAGCCGAAACGACGGTAGATAATTAAAAAAAAATTGTTTTTAATTTTTTTTATTTTATCTAACTTGACCGAACCCCAACAAAAAAGCATCTACTAATAATCTATACGGTTGAAAAACTCTCGATTTCAATATATCATATAGTGTTTAATTTTGATTAATTTGTTCAATTGATATTAAATTTTTTGTCTGAAATAATCCATAAAAACTTTTTTAGTGAGAAAGTTGCAGGTAAACTCTCTCTTGCTGTTAGATGGCTTTTCTCATTTTTGAATTTTGTATTTAAAAGCAATATAATAACTTGGGCTGTACATTTTTTTATTCTTTTCTCATTATATATTTATTTTTAAAGGAAAATAATTCTATCTTTTGCCACTTTAAAATGTAAACACTAAGAATTTCATAAGACTAGTCTTTGGTACTTCAAAGTCATATATTATTTTATCCTTGTGAATGTTTCTTCGTTAGTCTTTTCACAATAAAGTATTTAAGAAGTAGATTATATCAATTGAGATGGTCTAATCTAGTACTGTTCGCTATTCAAATACTGGGTAACATCTACAAATGATAATATTAAAAACATCAGTGTTAGAAAATCCTCCGTAATTTAGTAATTTTCTAAATCAGTAAAACTTGATTCTTCCGTCATGGATTGAATTATAATGACAAACTTCACCCAAAAATTTAAGTTTCCTAAATCATTAGCTGATCACTTTCGGAAATTACAGCTACATCTTCAGAGACCAGGAATTTTCAAGATCTGATTGGAGATCGTCTTTAGCCTAAACGGTATAGAAGAAGTCACTATTAGTAATTTTTCTTAATGAACTTTGTACGTAGCTTTAAAAATGGAAGGCTAAATTCATTATTGTCTAAAGTTTTTTTTAGTAGACCTGTATTTTCTAGGCTGTCTCTTGGACAGGGAACTTGACTCAACAAACCTTACAATAAAACTGGTCTCATTTATTACATTAAGTCACGCACTCATTTACTAAGAACTGCTAAAAAAAATGGTAATGATATCATAGTATATTTAAGACTGACGATTAAAAGTATTTACAGTAGATTAATAATAAAAAAAAAAAAATTAAAATTTCAAAGACCTCTTGTAGAGCCTCAAGCATTAGCTTTCTATTGACAGGGATGTTACATTCCCTGAAAGTTGACTGGGATAATGATAGCCAAGAAGACGGAGATGGTATTCATCAACTGGTCATTATCCAGCTTCCCCAAAGAGATACCCGACCAGATCTGACTCCATGTGGTCAGAAATAAAGTACACTTACGACAGNACAAAAATATTCAATAACTACGGCGTTCTGAAAATTCCTAAGAAATCCGCTGTTTTTCCGAAAGGGACTTCTGTATCTTGACGAATACATAATACAATAGAGTAGGTTGAGGAAACTGAGGATGAAAAGTTGCTTTTCTGATAGTTGTCCATATTTGGGTGGGAGGGGCCTTGTCCTCAACCTATTGTCCGTCCAAGGCGGGCATTGTGAGGAGGCGGTCAGTCTTCTCGTTTCTTCTGATGCAAACTACCTCGTTGGAATCCTCTATGCTCGGCCACGACAATGGCAGCTTTATTCCGCCTCGACTGCGCCAGTCGCCCTCCACAATGCCTCCTCCCGGCTGTAATCCACACTTCATTCTCAGTCTGCTGCCTTCCCCATCCACGCATCATGTTTCACGATCCCCGAATATCAGGAGAAATTCTTTCGTCAGGCTACAGAGAGAACTCGGCCGTGTCATTTTTTATTTATTGATAAAATTTAGTTTCAGCTGAAAAGGGGAAAAGGGGTATTATTTAGTGAGAAATTTTAATGGTAATTTTAATACATAAAAAAAAAATTAGTGTCCATCAATAATTTTTTCCTAATTTTTCATTCCTAAGATAATAATTAAATCTTAAACACACAGAAACTATAATTATTAACTAATATTTATTAATTTAATTGGTTATTACACAATTAAGATCGTAAATTAAAATAATATAATGATCACAAATATGAAATGTGGAAGATTTTTTTTCCTTTTACACCCTCCAAAAACTTTTTAATGAAATATATATCGTAATTGTGCGAAGATAGTAGTAAAACTCTTCCGAATCACGGGTGACCTAACTAGTATGAGGTGAGTTCTGGAAGCGGATTTCAACTAATGAGTGATTGAAGCCATCGACTGCGCTAGGATAGCAGATCTCTTCCAAATCACGAGAGGGTGTCATATTTAGTGGTAGGTGAGTTCTGGAAGTGGATTTCTACTAATGAGTGATTGAAGAAATCGACTGTGCCAGGATAGCAGGAGACCTCTTCCCCAATCTCGAGAGGGTGTAATATTTAGTGGCAGGTGAGTTCTGGAAGCGGATTTTTACTAATGAGTGATTCAACCCATCGACTGCGCCAGGATAGCAAGAGATCTCTTCTTGAGTCACAAGAGGGCGACATAACTAGTGGGAGGTGAATAGTGGAAGCGGATTTCTACTAATTAGTGATTCAATCCATTGACTGCGCGAGGCTAGTAGGACACCTCACGAATGGGCGACTAGTGGGAGTTGAGTTCTGAAAGCAGATTTCTATTGATGAGTGATTGAATCCAACGACTGTGCCAGGATATTAGTAAAACCTCTCGCCAAATCACGAGAGGGGAAAATAACTAGTAAGATGTGAGTTCAGAAAGCAGATTTCTGCTAACGAATGATTCAAGCCTTCTACTGCACCAGAATAGCAAGAGTACTCTTGTCGAATCACGAGAGGGTGACAGAACTAGTGGAAGGTGAGTTCTGAAAGCGGATTTCTACTAGTAAGTGATCGAAGCCTTCTACTTCACCTGGATAGCAAGAGTACTCTAGTCGAATCACGAGAGGGTGACAGAACTAGTGGAAGGTGAGTTCTGAAAGCGGATTTCTACTAATGGCCAAGAGTACAGATGTCCCCTCCCTACTAAGTGGACTATCATTGTGGTCAGGGGTGGGCGGACTTAACGTCTGTGGGGACCCCACACTCTCACTAATCCCGCTCGGGACACCTACCTAATGGCCCTCGACCAACCACTTCGAGGTGACCCTCCAGTGTACTGCCTCCAAAAGTCCCTTCAAGATTAACTAGCGAAAATTAAATATTTACCCTTACCTTATGAAGCCAGTCTGATCTTATACTCCACAGTCTTTTGGCTCAGCAATACTTATTAATATAATCAAGATACGATAATTTTAATCCAAACTATCAATAATAAAGACTAAAAACATGTGTCCCACCTAGTGTAAGGGTTCACAATTTACACGTATATCTCATAATTTAAACAATAAATACTCCAACCAAAAAAAAAAAAAAAAAACACTACACCGCATCCTACTAAAAACTGGTAGAGCACTTAAAGCCTCTGTTAATGACAACAGTGTATCAAGAAACAAAAGCTTGCATTAGTCCATATATGTTTAGAATAGGGTGGTGATCTGTAGAAGCCCTACCCTCCATAATCCTAAGTGGTTAAAAGTGAGATTAACACTTGAAAAAAAGAAGAACAAAATTAAACCTCTGATTTATCAATCTACCTCTACTCATGATGTCACACTTGGAAATCCTTGAAAAGAGTTCATTGAACTAAATTTACTTTTATGTGAAAAACACAAGATTCCCCCCCCCCCCAAGCCAAAAATATTTTTTTTTTTTTTTTTGAAAAAACCAAAAGTCCCCCCCCCCCCCAATGCAAAAGATATTTTTGCATCTTTGTGCAAACAATTAGATAAGTTTGGTTAATGGCTGAAATAGGTCGAAGGGCAGAGGTTTAAAATGAAACCACATTAAATAATTGTCAATATCCGTGTGATTGTTAAAATTATGAATAAATTTATAGTCTAAAATAGGCGTAGGAAATAGTTTTGAAATTTATTATGAAAACTCACAATAAAGAAAATATTTAAAAATATAACTTCGTATTCGATGGACCTATCAAAATATGGAGAAAAAAAATAAGTATTCAGGTTTATTACATGAAACCTTGAAAATAATTTACTTTTGGTTGAATAAGATATTGGATCTGTTATTAAATGAATATTTTCAATATTTAAATATTTTCAATAGTTTATTACGAACCTTATAAAAAAACTTTTAGTGCAAGGGAACAGAATAAAAAATCTAACCGTCCCAGCCAGGATCCTGGCTGG
>KZ808317.1:174988-195124 GCA_000696205.2 Oncopeltus fasciatus
ATTATTATGTAAAAGATATAATATTTAGATATATATTATGAAAATATATCATGTAATATAATAATGTAAAAAAAAATCCGTAAACAAATAAATGTATATAGAAGTGCACTGAACATACTCGTGTGCACACTACCTCACTTTGTATATGAAATTAAATGCACTAAAAATTATTTATTTACTTATATTTGTAATGTATTCCATAACTATATAGTAGATATAAAGTATAGAAATGCCAAGTGCAATGAGATTGAGAGAGAACTTTGCTTATATATCCAGTGCTAAAAGAAATGTCCCAAAATCCAGCAGAGTCCAAAGGCAGGGAAGCTCTGCAATCAGTCTAACTTAGCTATTTCGCCCTTTCTGAGCCCTTCTGAGGCATTAAGTTACTCACTATCTCTGATCCTCTGTCTATAGCCTCTTATTTTTGATACTCTAAGGGTTATTTGTCTCTTTTAGTCTTCCTTTTCCACCCCCCTTCATCCCCTCTCTATTTATCTTTTCCTCTCTTACCCTTGTCAAATCTCATTACACTTCAAAGAATCCAGTCTCCTCAAGGGTCTAGCCTAGTTATTGACTTACATCTACATTACAAGTCTAAGCCATTTCAAGAGTTTTTTTAAAATGATTTTTAGATAGCTATGACCTTTTCTGAAATTTAGAATCACGAGAAGAGTAGAGGAGGGGTATGAAAAAATTGGTAATCGGTAAATGTAGGTTATTTTATTTTGTATATATATATATCTGATCCATATTCATTAAATACACCAATATGCATTATAGAACTATTTATTAATTTTTTAACTTTAGTATTTTACACTGCCTGTTAAGTATAATACAATATTATTTTATAATAATACATTTGGGACTGGGATACTATAATGAAAGGTACAGATCAAAATAAAGATATCTTTATCACTGCCGTTGTTCAATTATTTGTTATAATTAATTATCTATTTTGTCTCTCTGTCAGGATGTTCTATTCTATCAGGAAGTTTTATAGTAACTATTTAGTTACAATAACAATAATACAGGGAAGGGTGTAAGTAATGAAATATAAATTGTACAATAAATAAAGTATATATATGAAATTTACAATGAAAGTAGTTACTGTATCTTCATCAAAGAGTATAGGACAAAAGCGAGTTAATTTTTACTTCTGACCAAGTTTTAATTATGCATTGCACACACACACACACACACACACACATACACACACACACACACACACACACACATACACACACANAATATTATCAGATATATTTAAAACACCTAGTATTGAGAAGGAAGCAAGAGTTATTTATCTGAAGTTCTCTTTTAGCCAGCATTAAGTGAAAACTTAACATACGAATTTTATAAATATTCTTTTTTTGTGGTATTTAATCCCACGTAAATTTTAACAATTTTTTATTCTGTTTTCTTGCAATAAAAATTGTTAACATAAGAATGTGTCGTCTGCTAGAAAGTAATGTAACTAAGAATAGAATATTCCTGAACTACTTTTGAAAACCAAAGCTTACAAGAAGTAAATAAATTGAATTTAATACAAAAAAAATCAAGTATGTTCATTCTGAAATATTAATTTTCAACAAGTTATATTCATGTACTGTCATGAGCATCGCAAGCTGACAGATATTTACTGGGATTATATTGATTAAAGAGGATCAGAATTTTATCGTGTAAGAAGATTTATATCTTTGAATATTACAGTTTAACAGAATCTTGTTAACAATAATGTATTTTTAGGCTTTATTATTTAAGAAAACAGGATCATGTGCGTTTTTGAACATTGGGAAGAAGGTGGACAAAATTTGAATTTATAATTCAATGTCAAAAGAAAAAGAGCAAAAAAAATGGAAGGGAAGAGGTCTATGAAATATGCATGGTCCCCGTGCGAGTGTCCTTCTCGCTGATCAACAAAGGACTTTATATTGTGGTGGAGTGGGGCGTTTCAATCACTTCGTTAGTGGTAATATTCATCTTCAGGTGAAGGATGGGTTCTACGCTAAGCGTTTGGAGTACCCCTCTGAGTATAACTTACTGTAGGGATCCTTGAATCTCATTCGCCACAGGGTAAGGGCAAACTGCTGTCACAATTGTATATATATATATCTCATCGGAGCACTAGAAATTTAACTAAGAAAATTAGCTGCTTGCTGAATCTTGAACCCGGGACTTTTCTAATTTCTTATTTGCCCTTAGGTTTATAGGGATCTGCTTTTTTTTTTTTTTTTTTCAAGTCTTCCTTTCAAGAACTCAGGGTTTATAAGCTTCCCTGGGATGGGATTCGAACACACAGCGTCGGGAGTGCGAGTCCCGAACGGATCCCCTGAGCTAACCTGGCGTCCCCATCTGTTATCTTCGATCTGGTAATTATGGTATTCGATACATCTTTATCTATTAATGATAGGACTCTGAATTATCACTGATTATCCAGATAGAGCCTGTCTTCTTCATCAGTTGATAAAGTTAATTTACTCCTTATTANTGAAAATCTAATGAAAAAAAATTAAACTATAATACCCTGGATAAAACCTCTTTCTATATATATTCCTAAAATGTTCTGTTAATTATTAGTTGACTAGAGGTCTCTAATTAAATTCAACATAATTTGAATTTTTTAACGTGGAGATTTTTTTTCTATATTTTGTAGAAAAAGAAATTAAACTGAACAGTAATTGCAGTCTTCTCTTCAGTACAAATAAATACAGACAGTGGATTTAAAAATAATGTAAATATAGTATTTTAAAGTTCACTATCCATGATGATTATATTAAATATATATTATTTCTTAAAGATTATATCTGCTTGAGTGAAACAATAAATTTTATATTACATAATTTACTACATATATTTTAAAAATCCACTAAAACTGCTTATAAGTGAAATTGACCGCGTTTATTTTAAGTAATATTAATAAGAGTATACAAATTTTGCTGTGACACTAGTAGCTGTTCTTTTTATTTACTCTTTAAAATATTTACAAAAATGCATACTTGTAGATATAATTCTGTTCAATTGATAGATTTAATTAATAGACAAACTAGTGCAAGCAATTTTCTGTTACTATTTCTGTATATGCATAACCCCTGCCAGTTTTCTTCTGTTAGTTTTATTTACATAATCCTATCCCACTCTTTCTATTCAATGCTTATTATTTAGATTAATTTAAAGGTTGATTTTTATTTTAATATTTATGTTATGCTCAAATAAAAACCTTTTTTTTAAAAATAGATTTAGCATTGATAATTGTTAATGCAAAATGAATGACTTAATTTAAACTAATTACAAACCCAGGTATATAAGATTTTACACATGGGTTGTATGTGTATATTTATTTATTAGAAAAAAAATATTTACAATAACATAAAGTTTTCCTTCTTGATATGTATGTACATAGGCATAAATGGAAGGGCTTCATGGAAGCCGTTTCACGATATTCCTCAGCAATTAACCTACTAATAATTGAATGTTTCCAATTATACCAGAGAGAGTGTGCCAGTTTTAATTATGCATTGCAGTGGAGAACTGTAGCTACAGCTGATTGGAATATACTCTGTTCATCAGCGGAGGATAGCTGGAAGGTCAATGCAGATAGTTATGCCAGGCAGCTGAGTGGTATGCGTTCAGTATTAAATGTAGGATTTGCCCCAAGACTGAGCGGTAACTGGGTATGCTATCGTACGAGATCGGAATCCGGGTGGCGAACGCGACACGAGAGAACTACCTCTTATGTCACATTTCTGCTTACCTCTAGTGTAAGTAGCACGTAGAAATATGGTGAAATGTTCCCGGCTGTTTAATATTAATCTGATATATTATATACACAGTTCAATTTCTGAGTCTGATGTACACCTTGTGAAACATTACATGCTTAATAATAAAGAATTCCTGTTGGGGTTCGATCAAGGTTGAACTTAAAAAATAAAATTTAAAAAAAAGTTTATTTTTTGGATCAACCTTGACCGAACCCCAACAGAAATTATATAATAATAATATCTACGATTAAAAACTTCATATTATTACATGTTTAATTTAAAGTCCATACTTTAAATTGAAGTATGAGTGTATTGAGTTGGACCGTGTCAAATTGTTGTTATTTGCCGAGCTTTCGCACATCATGAGATGGCTTCTTTAGGCCTAAAAAGAGAATGAGAGTTGTAAAAGAGAGATTTTTAAAATCCAGGTGGTATATAATTACCATGTTTTATACACCAGGTGGTGTATAATCCCGGCGCGGTCCGGTCCTTGGGCGAAGCCTGCCTTCCCATTGGTTGATACTGTGATCTGGCGGCTGGTCTCTGGAGTAGTCAGGTAGCTGGTCAATGATTGGTTGGATCCTCTTGTCAATTAGCGCTGGTTTCCAGTTTTTGCTCAGTCTGTATCCGTCTTCTCTGTTGATATTTTTCGAATTCTTGGTTATTTCGATGGCTTCTCTGATGGTTCGCCGATAGTAGTTGCTTTCCCGGGCCACTATTGAAGCGTCTTCGAATTTTCGAAATTAAATTCTGGATTTTAAAAATCTCTCTTTTACAACTCTCATTCTCTTTCAGCCCTGAAGAAGCCATCACATGATGTGCGAAAGCTCGGCAAATAAAAACAATTTGACAAGGTCCAACCCGGAAGAAGAAACGGTAAATAGACTTAGTTCTAATTCATACATAATTATTTATATAACTTATGTTACTTTCGACCTTAGTTGGTCATCTTCAGAAGCATTAAAAACGAGTGATGGTACCTATACAGGATTGCAACCCCAACTTGCCAAGACAGTATCTCTAATATTGAATAACGTCTTGGCATATTGGAATGATATTAATTTCGAATTCAAAGATTCAACGACTTTTCGGTTATAATATTCTGGCTATTTCAACTACAACACTGTATTACACAATTAATTCGAATAAAATTATGTAAAAATAAATATTCTACAGATGAGTCATAAACAGAAAATAGATCTACACATCTTTGCTATTTTTAAATTAAATTTTATGTTTCATAAATTTATTTTGGTATTCAGTATGTAACAATATTAGTTTTGATATGAAAATATGGGTGAGAAGAGGCAAAAAAAGAAATTATTCTCTGCTTTTTAATAAAAAAATTATTAATTTTTTAACTTTAGTATTTTACACTGCCTGTTAAGTATAATACAATATTATTTTATAATAATACATTTGGGACTGGGATACTATAATGAAAGGTACAGATCAAAATAAAGATATCTTTATCACTGCCGTTGTTCAATTATTTGTTATAATTAATTATCTATTTTGTCTCTCTGTCAGGATGTTCTATTCTATCAGGAAGTTTTATAGTAACTATTTAGTTACAATAACAATAATACAGGGAAGGGTGTAAGTAATGAAATATAAATTGTACAATAAATAAAGTATATATATGAAATTTACAATGAAAGTAGTTACTGTATCTTCATCAAAGAGTATAGGACAAAAGCGAGTTAATTTTTACTTCTGACCAAGTTTTAATTATGCATTGCACACACACACACACACACACACACATACACACACACACACACACACACACACATACACACACACACACACACANATATATATATATATATGTATCTGTGTCTGTATGTATTTTTTTTTGCTTTCAGCTTTTAAATTAATTAAAAAATTAATGAAAAAAGAATTGAAGATATATTCTTCCCCGCCATTAATCAATTATTTGTTATAATTCATTGTCTATATTGCCTCGTAAGCAGGAAGTTAAACTATTTAGTTGTAATAAAAAAATACCGGGAAAGGGATATTACAGGGAAGGGTATAAGGGAAAAATCCAGATATCTTTTTCCCTGCTATTAATCAATTATCAATGATAATTCAGCATTTAGTTGGCTTTACTATCAGGATGTTGTTTGTTTCAGCTCTGACTGAAGAAAATACATGATTTTAATATCATATTTTATTTAGGTATTATAATATAATTTGACGATACGATTTTCAATGAAGTTACTGAACGACATCCAGTTCTGCGGTGGATTCCATATGTGGTTCCACTAAATATTTTAAATTTTAAAATATATTTATTTTTAGCAATAGACAAATTCTTTAAATCAGTATGTTTTCTCATTATTTGATATTTATTTGAATTTCACATTTCATATTTCTATTAATGGGAAACCTTTCAGATTTTCCCCTTGACAAGAAATCTGTGAAAAAAAGATTTTGTACATTCCAATCTCCATCTTCCGATTATTGCCCTTGTTGCTTGAAAATTTGCAATAAGTAAAAAAAAAAGNTTAACAAAAATAGTAGAGAAACATGTCTATATATATTCCACACATAAACATGTTTCTACATTATTTCTTTTTTTTTTTTTTTACCTGTAGATATTATTATTAGATGTTTTCTCTCTTGGGGTTTTTTAAAATTTGGAATTTTTTTGGATCTACTTTGACCGAACCCCAACAAAAAAAAAATGTAATTTATTACATATTCTTTTTTTCGTAAATAAAAATATATTTTCAGTTGTATAAATCAATGACTTGATGGCTTGAAAAAAAAATAACTGTACTTGACATTCTGCTTCTGTAGTTGAAGAGACTTGAGGATTGTTTTAAGCTTCACTGAGCAAGGGCTTAACTGATTAGAGTCCGCTAAGTGACTCCAAGCTTTGTATCAGACTTCAGCCCTAGGAATTGCTTCACTGAAGAAAACATCCCCTTTAAGTGCTTAATGAGGCAAATTTAAGTATTCATGCTGAAATAAATTCAGCTTTGTACCACACAGGGCTTGATGGAGAAATCTCTCACTCTTGAGAAGCTCTAGTCAGTTAACCGAGAGAGGAATTTATTTTAATTACCTAACTCATTAGTTATTAACAACTCTTTTTTTTTTAAATTTATTTTATCAAAACAAAAATATTGATTCCTCATTTAGGAAATAATTTACCTTT
The DNA here is from genome assembly GCA_000696205.2 of Oncopeltus fasciatus. NCBI lineage: Eukaryota > Metazoa > Arthropoda > Insecta > Hemiptera > Lygaeidae > Oncopeltus > Oncopeltus fasciatus. The sequence goes on from KZ808317.1 coordinate 181,916, forward strand.
AATTAAGGAAAAAACGTCCTCAGTGGCCAAAATAAAAATGTATGATAAGAAATTTGTCACTCAGGACCTTAAAAAACTGAAAAGATTTCATACTTTTAATAATGGCGGAACTAAATAAGAATAAACCACTATTTAAATCTTATGAACAACTGAGGAAAACGGAAAGAAAACTTCATATATCTGCATATGCTGTAGAGGTTTTATATATACAGAAAACATATGTTTTGAGTCCCCCTTATCAAACATGTCAGCCATTCATTAGTCACTGAATAGTTAATAGGTTCTTGAAGAACCGTTCCCGTGAAACAGTTCCCCTGATAGATCCTTTGCAATGAGCCCTTGACAGATAAATGTCCCGCTCACTGAAAGCGATCTCATTCAGTGGAGTCAGTGACCTGGTTAAGCACCCATTCAATGCTTACACATCAGCCTGCTCCATCCACCCCCTCTAAAATTGTAAAATGAAGCACTTCCCCTAATACAAGGATCCGTCCTTTGAATTGAGCTAATCGCAATAATTAATTATTCCTTCCGGACTTCCCGTTGAAATTGAAATGATTGTCCTGGTTCTAATTATGGACTTATTGAAGAGCGTTAATAATGTCATGGTTATGCAGATTATTACTTGTTATATATTTTTAAAAAACTTTTAAAAAGCATTTGTCTTGATCAAAAGAATAAAGAAAGGAAGGATATTCAACTTCTGAGAAGGAAGAAGTTTTCAAAATTCAAAAGAAGTACTCTTCGTTAAGCTATATTTTGTCAATTTTTTTTATTGCCTAAAAAATCGTTCACAAATATTTGATAGCCAATGGAAGCAAATAATCACGTAATTTGATCCTTCTTTCGACTTATAATAAATTTCTAAAAATATACACCTTCCTGAAGTAAGGTAAAATAATCTTAAGAGTTTTGAAGCTGAAAGCTTATTCACAAATGCCATATGATTTACGGTTATTTACTTTTGCAAATTTGTTTTATATAATTTTATAGATACAAATATTAACATTTTTCAACAATATTTTAACTTACGAAATTAGTTGAGGTTTTTGGCTAGGATCAGAAACATTAAAAAAATTTTTGGGTAATTATTTATAAATAAAATATTTAGCCAACAATTTCAGATTATTTTATTTTTCTGTTCCTGGCCAAAACCCTGACTAATTTCTCCAGCTGGACGACCAAAGAACCTCCAACCACAACAATATTAAAATTTTTACTAAGTTGTCTTTGTCCTGACGATCTTCATCATTTTGTTGTCTGTACATTATCCTTCCCGATATATTTTTTCCTAATTTTTTATTCTCTGCAATTACTGATCTATATCAATTTGTTATAGCAATTCTTCATTGTATTTGTTATACCGCATAGGTTTAATCATTATTTTTATACAGGTATTTAATATTAATAATACTTGAGTGTATTATATTTGGAAAACATTATGTGTATAATGTATTTCATAAAATATAACTACTGTATTGTTCTTTATAACGAGTTAAGATATATATAACATGTATTTCAAAGGCCTTCTACCGTTATCACTGTACGGTCAGGCTAAAGCCAGCCTTACTTAACTTACTTCTTCTATTTTTTTATCTTCTAGCAGTAACTTGATGCTATGTCATGGATAATTAAGGACTTATCAAATTCTGTTTATAGATCTTTGGCGTTCGAGGTTGCATGTATGTGTATGTGAATGTTGTAATAATATCTTAGTGAATTCTGTATGCAATTCTAGTCCCTAAAGATAAGCCACTAAATAGCCCGATACTTATTATGACTAAGGCTTCATTACCACATAATTGCATTCACAAATTCGCATGAGAAAACTCGAATATTAGCATAAATCGAAATGCATAAAAGGCCGAGAGTTAAATTTAAAAATAGCCCATTTTCTCTTGCAGGGTTGTAAGAGTAGCTGTTAGCCGGCAGGCGAGCCTCTGTGGTGCGTGAACACGCTCACAGACTTGACGGGCGTTGGCGAGCCGTGTCCAGCCAGAGGTAGAAGCAGGAGTTGGCCGTGAAGTTGCAAGCATGGCTGCCTCCAGCAGTCCAGAGAACATTAACAGTAAATCATTAGCAGGTTCCACCCCCCCTCTCCTCCCCCTACCGCCTCTGACTCTTTCGCAACTCACCCCCTTCAACCCCTACACACCAAAGCTGAGAATATTTAATTAGGGTTGTTACGAGTCAGACTCAAAAATACATCATGCATAGAATCCATTTAGATAATTAAATACTTTTCAACATCCCACTAAATGAAATGGTACGATTTGGAAGCACTGGTTTAACCCAGTAGGGCTCCAAAATGTGACACTAGGGGTTCAAGTCCCTCTCCCGGCAGTATTTTGACCAGATACAAAAGTATGTCCAGGAAATTGGCTCTTAGAATAATCTAGTAACCTCCATATAACCTCCCACATAGGATTTGCGTGGTTGCAAATAAGATAAAAAAACAAAAAAAAAAAAAAAAAAACAGAGAAAAAAAANTATTTTGACCAGATACAAAAGTATGTCCAGGAAATTGGCTCTTAGAATAATCTAGTAACCTCCATATAACCTCCCACATAGGATTTGCGTGGTTGCATATAAAAAAAAAAAAAAAAAAAAAAAAAAAAAAAACAGAGAAAATAAAGAGTCTAATAGGACCTTTTTAAAAATAAATCTCAATACCTCTGTATCAAAATAAATCCAAAATTTCTCATCTAAAATATAAATACATCTCTTTTTAATATCAATTCTAGTTGTGGTATTTAATGCCACGTTATTTTTTTTTAATACAAGAAATGCAAGGGAATAAGAATAAAAAATTCTTACCACCTCAGCTGGGACTCGAAACCGAGACTCCTGCTTTCCGGGTAAGCATGCTTACCTGTAAGCAGGTGACCCGGGTTCGAATACTGGCTGAGTTAGTACAATTTTTTATTCTAACTCCCTTGGACTTCTTGTATAAATTATATAGTTCAGAAATTTCCTTCTTACAACCATTATGTTTGTAAACTTTTTCGAACTCAAATAACGGTGAAGATATTACGATTATTAATTTTGGTCTATCTCCGAAACCCCTCCCATTCATTTAATTTAAACTAAAATGAAAATTTTCAAGGCCTTGCAACAAAGAACCTAGATACTGACTTTAGTTTAAAAATAATAGAAACAGCCCAGCAATCGCAATTATTCTTCTATGTATTTTTTAAATATTATTTTTAAAAATATTTGTTAGATAAAAATACTATAAATTTTCAAAAACCTGATAAACCTATTTTGTAGTTTGTCAAGCACTTATAACGAAGATATTACAATTTAAATCAATCTCCGGCTAACCGGGCAAGCGCGTTATCTTATTATGCTTCCGGGACGAGCAAGATAACTTATCAATTCCCAACACACTAGCGAGAGCCTAACCCACGAGAAAGGCGAATTTATCTTCTTACGCTTGAAGGAGCTGACATTGTCGAACTATTTATCGACTCTCGTTATTTGTTTATTTTATTTTATTTATAAATATTAATTTTATTGTGGTATTTAGTCCCACGTAAATTTAAATCAATTAATGCAAGGGAATAGAATAAAAAATGTACTGTCCCAGCCATGGCACAAACCTGGATCTCCATCTAACCGGGCAAGCAGTTGCATAATTGTACAATAATAGTATAACCCGCTTGCCCTGCTTGCAGGAAATTCAGGTTCGAGTTCTGGCTGGGACAGTTAGATTTTTTATTATATTTCCTTGCATTTATAAAAATTTAACTGTCCATATTATTGGACATTTTCATGATTTAAATTTTCGTGTGACTAAATACCACAACAAAATTAATATTTAATTACAATTAAAACTTTTTGTCTCCCTCTCCCCCTGAACTATTTCTGCCCTTAAAAAACTAATATTACCGTTTTTCTAAAAACTAAGTTAAATACCTTAGTTTGTCTCATTATTTGTCTAATTCCGGACACTAGAGTGCGTACAGGCGAAATAAGTATATATACATATAGGAGGTGCCTGTTGAGTAGTGGCTAGCATGTTTAAGTCACTTGCTATAGGTCCAACACACAAAGTCAGGGAGTAATACCCTACAAAAAAAAAAAAAAATCACAGGTGTTTTAACGTCAGCTGGGCTGATAACCTTACTACTAGAAAAATAATATTCAATCGTGTATCTGAATGTGTGTGTAACCATGAGGAAATTATTCCATCACTTTCTCATCAAAAAAAATCAAAAGAAAGATTTATTTCTTTAAATGTTTACTCTTTATGTGTGCAGAATATTTAATCTTTTATTATTTCAGGAGAATTCAATTATATTTTTAATTTAATTTATCTAATGCACATGTTAAACTTAAATGATTGACCATAATAACGCACTGCCAAAATATTTATATTAGCAAAGTGGACAATATTAGTTATCTAAAATATCTAAACAGATATTTGTATGTCAATATTCTTCGAAACGTAATTCTCATTATTTCTACGCTCTTGAAAATGTACTTCGAAAAAAAAAAAATACATTTTTTTCTTTCTTATAAATACATTTTTCGGTTAAATAATGTTCATTTACGTCCTTGAATATATAAAAAAATTAATTATGCATTTAAAATTTTGCTAATGATTTTATAAATGTCTAGGCTTAGAATAAGGTGTTTCGCCTCAATTAACATCTACTAATATACATTTTTTAAATTATAAATGGTTATAAACAAATAAATACGTTTTTATTATATTTAATTATTTATTTAAATACATTTTATTATTGAGTGCTGAAATTTTCTCATTCAATACTTCTTAATAGTGTTGAAGTCAATACTTTATTCTTCTTTAGGAAAATAAAAATTTTCATTAGGCCATAAAGTGTATTGTATTTCTGATATTTTGAAAGAAATAAGTTTTATTTAAGATATCAATAAATGTGTAGACTTTCAATGATTTAGTTCAATCTTCATTTTATATAATTTTTGCACTATTTGATAGAATTACTTCAATGAATGTCGAAGATCGGTACCTTTTAGAAATGTGATTGAACAGTGAGCTAAAGCTTAATTTCTATATAATTAAGTCGTTTTCTCTTAATTTATGTTGCAATAATTTGTCCCCGTTGTGGCGTAATTGAGTGTTAAATATAATTTTAATGGTCTTTCGGTAAAGGGGTGGTCTATATGCAGCATGTAGGATGCCGAGCTGCAGGAAGTCTCCACAGGACTCTATTGAACGTACAGAGAACGAGCATGTTGTGGAATCACGTGGCTTGGGCAGGTTTATGATAAGCTTAAGTTAGCTCCCCCCTCCCACACACACACACACCCCCCACCCCTACTTAGGCCTCCAAGGGCTCTAAATAAAGTGCGGATTGTTCCCGCTAGAGGGGAGCACCGTTTATTAAATTCGAACGGAGAGCCATACTTACATTAAAAGTAAGTGCTGCTCTCTAGCGGGGAAACACCAGCGCCGATATGGAAATTATGTGCGGTGCCGGAAGGTCCGAGCCAGCTCCCTGATAATGGCTAATAGGCTGCAGGGGGGGACACCCCTTCACCACACACCCCTACACCACACACCCCTACACCACACACCCCTACACCACACACCCCTACACCACAGCCACCCCTAGGAAATGGCTTCTAGTTTATTGGTTATTGATTTAGTTCATTATTAAACAAAAATTAGGGTATTTGTTTTTTAACATTTCATCCTCCATCTTAAATTTCATTGAAATAATCATAACTATTATAGTAATATTACATGTGAACTTTAAATCCTTACTGAAGAATTTCTACGCAAAAATGAATATATTCTGTCCATGCCTATTGTAAAGTAACCCTCCAACGAAAATAATATCATAGCATTCTCATCATAGTATCAATCGAAAATGTACTATATTACTTTATATATTGACAATTGAAGCAAAATTTAATATATAATACAAGAAACGCAAAGGGAGACAGAAAAAAATCTTAATACCTCATCCGGGCTTCGAACCCAGGTTTCCTGCTGTTTTCTTATTCCCTTTGCATTTCTTGTATAAAATTAAACGTGGGATTGCATATCACAACAAATATCATTATTTGAAAAATAAATTTAGGAAGAAACAAGCGTATCAAATGTCCGACAATGTTAGCACTATCGAGCTTAAGACGATATATTCGTCATACTCGGGGGCTTAGAATCGGAGTAAAGTTTTCAATTATTAACACCATGAGTTTTTTAAAGTTTTTTTTAAGACTTGTCAAATATGTTTTTTCTAATAAATTTAATTGATAAAAGGGATTGCATTAAAAACAAAAAAAGTCAGCATTAAAACTAAAGATCGGTTGATGAACTACATGAATTAAATACTTTTTGAAGGTTTCTAAAACAATAAGTTCTATTAATTTAGGTTGATAAGCTTAATTTAGTTGATTATATTTATTTAGTAGATTATTTTTCATAGAGGACTAGTATTATATTATATACAGTGGAAAATGTATCAAGGATACTCGTATAGGGAATTGATTTTTGTAAATATTTTTTTTTTACAACACATACATATCAAAATCATTTTCATTTTCAGTACAAAAATAATAAAATTAATCCTCATAAATAATTGCAAAAAACTATTGTGACAGTAATTTTGAATACTTTTTATCAGTTGAGCTTATCCTAAAAAAAAGTATTCTCTCTAAGAGGTTTGACGTAGAAACTACTTCTTCTAAAAGATTGGGTTCTCTTAGTAAGGCCATAAAAGAACAGTGGCCAAAAGAAGAAAATGCAAAATGGCTGAGTATGAAAGTCAGAAGAAAAGGAAGTGGGAATGTATAGAGGAAGAGGGTTATAGTAGAAATGTGCGTATATGAGTGGAAAACTCTCCATTGATTTGTTACATTAAAAACCACTTCCCCAAAGGCGCTTCATAAAATCTGGGACGAAGGCTTCTGGTAGATATAGGGAGGGGCGGGGGGGATAAGTGATTTCTCCAGGGAAAAATGGAAGCTGGTGGGGGGTGGTGGAGTGGGGGGGGGGATTGAAGAGAAATTTCGTGTTGGAGGTGAGGGGTGGGGGGTGAGAGACGCGTAATAGAGCCCTCTCAGGGGGTGGGGGAAGGTCTTCTTCTCGGAGGCTGTCAACTTGCCCCCATAAAACTAGATTAAGAGCCGGTCTTCTGCAAGTCGGCGGAGTCTGCACTTCCACAACTCTTAGCTGGAGAGATGTGATTCCCTTACTCTCGCCCAACTGTCCTTGATCAAGTGTGAATTAATTAAATCCTGTCCCAGGGAAGAGCGATCAAGAGCGACGATGAGAGATCATTATTGTACGAACTCAACCTCTAAGTAGAATTCTCAATTTAACTTTGCCCTGGAACATCATGTCATCATCAACCGTCAAGGACTTTATTATTGATTCAGTTAAAATTTAAAAGTAAGATGTATTTTCATTGTAAATTGTTCTATAAACTGTAATAATAAATTTCGGTTATAGTAAACTTTACACACAAACACACACACACACACACACACACACACACACACACATATAAGAATACGTATGATTAAACTTTATGTAAAGGATTTTTTATAATTTTTATTATAATTTCTTTGAAGTGATTAAAACTAATATTATTAAACCTTATTAATATTTACCGTTTCTTCTTCCGGTTTGGACCGTGTCAAATTTTTGATATTTGCCGAGCTTTCGCACATGATGTGATGGCTTCTTCAGGGCTGAAAAGAGAATGAGAGCTGTTTTTTTTATCTTATGTACCATCATGGTATATAAGATTTAAAAAACAGCTCTCATTCTCTATTCAGCCTTGAAGAAGCCATCACATCATGTGCGAAAGCTCGGCAAATATCAACAAATTGACAAGGTCCAACCTGGAAGAAGAAACTGTAAATACATCTGACGACCATCGAAGCCTTATTAATATTGTTATCATTATCTATTAATATTTTAATTTTTTCTTTTATTTAACCTTGGAGTTACGGAATTGGCCGTTTTGTCACCCATGCTATTGTAATTTACAGCCAATAAATCAATATAAAAAATACAAAAATGTAGCTTTTTTTTTGTGGTCTGTATATATTAAAAATAAAAAGTATTAGCTTTATTTTTTTTAGGATAAACTGACGAAACAAAATTGTAAAAGATATTTTTTATGGTTATTTATTTTATGGTTAAATATTTATGAAAGGGAAGTACGGTATTCGCGGTCTTTTGTTCTTTATGAATAGTGAATGATTTCGAATCTTTTGAGAGTATTTCTAAACTTGATGAGAATGGGATACAGGCCTGTTTTGGGAAAGCGATTGTCCAAAACGCCCCCAACAGGAACACAGCGATACAAAAAAGTATAATAAGAATGAAGGATCATCCCTTGGGAAGAGATTTATCACTTCCGCCACCATATGATCAATGGTGTTCCGCAGGGAGACAGAGTGAGCCGTTCCCGACCACTAGGGGCGCTAACGTGACATGACTCGTCCCTCGTGTGTGCTCTGTTATCGTACTCCTTACAATGGCAGCTTAAACTGTATCTTTGTTTCTCTTTTCTTCCCCTGGGAACATATAGAGTATATATTGCCCATATTTATAGATATATTTTCCTGCGGATTAGGATTAGGATAAGGATAAGGTTATAGGGCGATCAACATCATGGTTATTACGCCCTGACTGTTGGGTTAATTAAATTTTTTCTTATATGCCTGTTTCTCTGAAACTGAACATAAGTTTGCCTACATTGGATTCTTGGTTTGCCAGGGATGCCGACAGTTGTCTTGGGAGGTTTTTGCATGTAAATAGATTAGTGTAATATGGGCATTCCTCGATGAAATGTTGAACTCTCATTTGAGAGCTACATTTAGGGCATATTCGCCGTTGATCTTTAGTGATTAGATGCACGTGGGTAAGATTGGTGTGACCTATTCTAAGTCTGGTTAGGACGACTTCTTCTCTTCTGTTCTCCAGGTTCGATGTGGACCTCTCCTTGGTGGTGTTCTTAATTCTTCGCAGTTTATTGTTGGTCGATTCGAACTTCCATAGAGTGTTCCAGTCCAAATATGTTTTTCTTTTAAGCCAACTGTCTAAATTTGAGTGATTACTAAACATATTTTACAAAAATGTAATGAAGCTATGAGAAACTAATTTCTTACTTTAAAATTTCTTTATCACAAAATTAATGATTTTTCCGTTTATCATTTTTCGAAAAAACATTTCCTTCAACACTTGCTCACTTTTATTTTCAAGAAACATTCAACGTTTTGCTAATAGAAGCTCAAATACTCAAAAAGTTCTCATTATAAGTGAACTTTGGGGCCCGCTTGAACCACTTACTTAAATATTGCTTTTAAAGGCAATTATTTAATAGAAAAAGGATTTATTTTAGCCCTTATATTTCAGAAAAGTGCTTTTTAAATTTAATTTTGTAATGTAAATTAAATTTAAAAAGAAGACTATAAATTTATGAATTTGAATTGATTTACTTTATCTATTGCCTTTATTTATTTACAGGCTTATTAGTTTTTACTGGTCACAACCAAATTTTCCGCACTGCCGGATACAAGGGAATATTGAATTTCTCATAGCGATGGAAATATTTATGTTTAAATTTATTTTATATATCTTGCTTGTGTGAGACATGTGACTCTGTTCAAGATATGTCCACCAAATTTTGAATACCCTCGATACTGTAAAGAAAATTTCTATTAAAGCCTAACAAGGGTGGTTATAGAACCCCACGGGCAAGAGTCAACTTCATTCTTTGGGATAGGCCAAAGCTCTGATGATTGAATTTAAAATTCAAAAGCCTTTTCTCAAAAATTCAATGAATGCCTTTGCTGTTCATGAGATGTAATTCAGTAATATAATATTTGAAATTAGTAGCCTGCTGCAAGACGGTAATATACTATTTTTAAATATTAATTTAGTTTTGTATATTATCCCACGAAAATTTTAAACAATTAATGCGAGGGAATAGAATAAAAAATCTATCTTTCCCTGCCAGGACTCGAACCTGGATAAGAGATCCAGAAGGCTTTCTGTGCACGAATGCTAACCATTACACCATAGATTTTTATTATATTCTCCCGCGGTAATATGCTATGCAGAATATACACTCATGAGGTTTGAAAATAATGAGTCATTCCTTCAGTAAAACTTCTCATCACTTAAATCTCAAATTTTCTAAACTTAATGGAGATAAATAAATCAAATATATTTTAAATAAATTTCTTACATATTTTGACTATGTCACAAAGATGTTTTAAACTAATAACAAATGACGTATGAATAGTGATATGAATAAATAATAAAAAACTTCATTAAATACATGAGACAGGTTAAGAAATAAACGAAGGGTTCCTTAGAATTACTGGTTTTGGGATACAGTAATTCTAGAAATTTTAGCCATCTCCCTTTTTTTGTATACGAAATAAGTTAATAAAATACAATTTTCTTCCATTAAAAACATTCTAATATTGAAGCTCTGGTGTTATTTATTGCTTTTAATTTTCTTTTCTAATTTTCGGAAAGCGTTTTTTGAATTCCTCCCCCACGTGGACTACAGATTTAAAAGGGGTGGCAGGTTAGCTGAGTAAGGAAGATAAGTGTTAGCCAGTCTCAAATATTCCACTCGCTTATCACCCCTCACCCCTCGTTTTAAACCTTCTTACAGACCTTCCGAATTTAGAGATTTTTTCCGCCCCTTTTCTTTAAAATATAAAATCATATAAAATTTAAAAAAATTCTTGGAGAACAAAACTTTTCTTGCGTTATCATGACAAACCAAGAATAAATTTCCTTATTTAATTTAGCTCTTGATAACAGAACTTCTTTATATATATGGTATATATAAAGTTCAGTTGTACGAATTAAATTATTTGAATTAAAATTATCCAGCAGAAAATCAACTCAACTAAAAATGATAGTAGAAGCCAAATAGAATCTCCGTTTATAATCAGCTGTTGATCAGTCAAAATTTTGTATTTATTATTGTTCCAAAAACAGTATGGAGCCCCATATACTTTTAAAAAATTTAATTATGAAGAAAAGTCATTTAGGGGTAGCCTTAGAAGTATTTTTTTTAAGTTAAACCCTAGCTAAGGTTTTAATTTTTTATTCAAATGAAAATAAATTAATTTATGAAACTTACATCTGTCTCATTAAGAAAATGATCATAAAGTGCTCCAGACAGGTAAATTTTTATTTTCTATTTATTTACGCTTCGTAAAAGTTTTGAAATATAAGGCAAAATTGTGTAGATTTCTTACGTTTTGTCGTTTTGAAATCCTGTATTTCTGTCTAATTTATTTGTATTATGTTAATTTTATTTCTGAGGAGAATGGACTTTTTAAAATAAAAATTCCCCAAGATCTGCACCGATCCCCCTTAGGATAAGCTAAATCCGTTAAGGTAGGTAAATTAAATATAATTTTTATAATAACTTTTTTTAATGTTAATTGATCTATTCGTAAAATATTGCCGAAAGCTAAAACTCAAGGAAGCTGTTCCTTGACGGGAACAGCAAAGTCAAAACAATAATAAATAATATTTATAATTAGAGTGGTTTCGTAAATTTTAGGAAGACTATTTTGTTTTATACTGGCTAAAAACACTTTAAAAACATTGAAAAATTGCTTAGCACATGTTTCTCTTAAGTGACACACTTTTACTTTATTCTAAATTCTAATTGAGGTTTTGCATTTCAATTGGAGTAGTAACCTTTACAAAAATTACAAATTAAAAACTGTATACTGAATTTTTTTTCTCTAAAATATCAAATTAATTTAGTAATAGAATTTTCAGCAATAAAAACCTTTTTTTTTTTATAATTCAACTTAAAAATCGATAATTAGAATATATTTAAAAATGAGGACTTTGCAGTGAGAGATGACACATTTTCATTGTAGACCCAAACAAAAGACTCTTTTTCTCGATATAAAATCAAGTATGTTGGACAACCCTAATATATTTAAGGGCCAGAAATATCTTTGACCAGCGTTGCCTGGGGGCATTGTATAATGATGGGATGGTAGAGAGGGTGATTTCAATGAAAATCATGGTGTGAAAAATCCGCTTGAATAATTTTTGATACATATATCCTATTTTGTTAAGTATTTTAAATTGGAGTAATCATTAAAATAGTACCAATCATTTTTCATTAAAAAAATAATTTTTATTTGATAAATGCTATTGATTTAAATGCGTTTGTAAAGTTGTTTTAGCAATATACTGAAACAAAAGTACATAACAGTCCTTGAATGTAATCTACTGGTTATCTACTAGTGACTTATATAATGTATCCATTTGAATTTAAATAATAGAATTTAAAATAAAATAATAATTTAGACGGAATAGATCCCGACAGCATCCAAATTTAACGGTTTTTCAGGACTAAATGCCGGCTATTCAGGATTAAGTGGGAGGAGAATCTTGCCGATGAGCAGTGTGAAGGTCCGGAATTAGGCGGATGTAGCATAATCGGTAGATGTGACAGGGTTGATTAAGATGTCATGACTGGGGTGTCGATTCGTTTCCCCAATGACATTTGTTGACATTAGTCTATAGGGAGTAGACATTCCCCGAAGTCGATGTATGAGCGATTACACCAAAAGGACATCTTGCAAAAGGACTCTTTTTCAAGCATCTCAGCTTTTCGGTTTTTGAAAAAGAATTGAGAATGAGGTATAGAAAGAGAAAATAGAAGGGAGAGGAAATAAGGTTCAGAATGTCTAATAGTGCCAGAATTCAGTCACACTTAGGGTCCTTACACACGTTGAGATTTGTCAAGGAAAAATTTAAATGGTTTTATTTCATATGTCTCTGGAACTTACTGATAAGATATCACTTAAAACGCGCTATCTACGCTTATCCGCGTGTACAATTGTGTTTGTTAGTGATTCCTCTAAACGCGGGGTAACGCACTTCTATAATTCACTAGTGTGCCCCATTTAACTCCCTATTTATGTTATCCCCATACGATAAAGTGAACCCTCTTCTTCTAGCTACCACTTCCATGCTGTACAGACCTATTCTATCATCCCCTAACACTAAGTGATCTATTTACCGTTTCTTCTTCCGGGTTGGACCGTGTCAAATTGTTGTTATTTGCCGAGCTTTCGCACATCATGTCATGGCTTCTTCAGGGCTGAAAAGAGAATGAAGAAGCCATCACATGATGTGCGAAAGCTCGGCTAATAACAACAATTTGACACGGTCCAACCCGGAAGAAGAAACGGTAAATACAT
>KZ808318.1:10334-28471 GCA_000696205.2 Oncopeltus fasciatus
TAATATATATATGTGTGTGTGTGTGTGTGTGTGTGATGTGGGTGGGGGGGGGTCTAAGTTTGTATGCGTTACTAGCCAAAAATCGAGGTTATGCTATGGAGCAAATAGTTTTTTGTTCATCGTTATTATTTTTCGATTTTTTTTTAAGTCAACGGTTAAAGTAGATAGACTAATTAAAGGACGTTCTTCATCTGAATCATGAACATAATTTAAATATAGTTTTTGAAATTTTGTTTTATCTAGATTAGAAAATAAATTCCCATATTAATGTTGCTTGAAAGGCCTGAGTGTAAAATCCAAAAACCATTCTTTTTTGGTGTATAAAGAGCTACAAGTGAACATTTAAAATATTAATATTAATTTTTTGAAAATTTAAAGGAAAAATGTATTTTAACAATTGGAACGTTCATTATGATGCTTGTACATTTTAAAAATGAATCAAGATCCACGTTTTTGTTCTTTTCGTAATTGAAACTGTCTTGTATATATGTTTTTTCAATGGACGTTCAAAAATAGAAATAAATAAATAATAATTTTGTTGTGGTTTATTATCCCTCGTAAATTTTAAACATTTAATGCTAGGGAATAGAATAAAAAATTTATTTTTCCCAGCCAGGACTCGAAACTGGATCTCCAGGATGCTTTCCGGGCCGGTATGCTATCCATTACACCACCGGGACAAGCTAGATAACTTATTAAATTCCCAACACACTAGCGAGAGTCTAACCCAAGAGAAAGACAAATACATCGTCTTATGCTTGAAGGAGCTGACATTGTCTAGCTATTTAACGACTCTCGTCATTTACTTTTTATTTTCATTTATAAATATTAATTTAGTTGTGGTGTATCATCCCACGTAAATTTTAAACAAATAATACGAGGGAATAGAATAAAAAATCTATCTGAGAGACTCTAGGAGATCCAGGTTGGAGCCCTGGCTGGGACAGTAGGATTTTTTATTCTGTTCCCTCGCATTAATTGTTTAAAAATAGATGCAGTATGGCGAAATGTAAAGTTTCATGCTTATTTGTTTAAGTAAAAATCCTACTTTAGATTAAATTACAGTTGCAACTCTATAACTGCATGTAATTTCAGTTAAATCCAATTAAATTTGAAATGTAGGCTTTGTCTTCGTTACATCCATCTTTCCCACGGATACTGCTGACATCTGCACTTTTCTAGTACGTATATAAACTCTGCAATATTGTCTTTCGCTCTCCGATGTACTGCCGGTCTAGCTATTTGTGATAAAGTTACTTTTTACAAAGTCGAATTAGTGTTCTTATATTTAGCTTGCGGTGTTATATTTATTTTATTAACCTTATTTAATTTTAACTATATTCAACAATTCTTATTGTTCTAAGTTTAAAGCTGTAATTATGTATTTTGTATTTAAAAATCTTAATTGGCATCAAGCCCTTTTGAATGGAATTTATCCTATGGAATCAATGATATGGATAAGATTTTTAAATTTCTTTAAATTCCCAATTTAAAAAAAATTTTGTCAGCTTCTTTCTAAGGCTACTATGTATAATTTTTATAATAATTATTTAAAGTTACAATTCGAACTATTTTGTAGATGCAAAATTAAAAATTACACATTTTCTATTGTATTTTTTAAATTTATTTGGTTGTTTCATATATATATAAATTTAACGTGGTTCTCTTGTTACAGAAGGCCATCTCAGTTTAAGTCGCCGTGTAGAATTATCGGGCTGGGTTTGAGAGGATAGTATATTAGCTAAGGGATAAGGATGTTGGATGAGGAGGGAATGAAATTTAGAGAAACGATTAGGAATTAAGTCGTTGACGAGGTCGACTTTTAGGTTATTGTGAGATTGTCAGTTGGATACATAGAAGGGTGCATTAACAATGGTACTGAGGACTTTGGACTGGAAGGATTGGATGCGTTGGATGTTGGAAGGTTTAGCGGTACCCCAGAGTTCTATACCGTAAGTCCGAATTGGTTTTGTCCGAGTAGTCTATATAACAGTCCATAGCGTCTGTTTAGGTCTTGTCTCTTTTGCCTTATGTGTTCTTTCCAAGTAAGTTTTGATTCCAAGTTTTCTATTGTAAGAGAAAATAAATTACAGAAATGTTATTTCACTATTGTATTATGAAATACATTGTTAAAAAATTCAGATTAAAATTAATTGCTAATAGATTAGGTATATAACCTGTTGAGTTTTTATAGGGTTATTGTTTGTTTATTTGCAATTTTGGAATATATTATAATGCATTAAATCAGGAAGTAGTGCGCTAACTATCCATATCTTGTTACCTTATGTCTGGTCATATGTATAATATTTAAGCACTAAGATAGGAAGAATAGGAGCCAGTTCCCCTTATTTCTAAATACATTGTGCACGTTTTAGGGTCATAGAATTAATACAAATACAATTTCTAGTGGATTTATCTGCAACTGAAGTTCCAAAGCGCTCCTCTTACAGAAGGGTTATTAGGGTGACCCCGCAGCCCTTAACTACTGAGTGTTGACTGGTTAGGACAAGAGACAGTCGAGGAATCGAACTATCCGTTCTGGATTACAGGGCGTTGGTCAGCAGAGGTAATGAGAGGCTAGTCACACTGTGGACAGACGATTAGCACCAACTGGTCCCCAGGGTCCAAGTAAGAAGCTACAGGACATTCCCGCAAGAGCCAGCTGTTTAAACCATCAAGTTTCTAGACAAGAAGAGTAGAAGGTTTCAATCCCAGTTCAAGTTACCCAGTTTTATTATATTTCTCTTAAACCTGAAAATTTCAGCTTTAAGAGAAATTTAACCTGTAATATTTTACCAAAATTCACATTTTATCATTCAGAGATTTTTTTAAAACTATCTAAAAAAAAAAAGAAGGATATAATACACTATAAATAGACGCCGCATGAGTCATATAATTACTAATAAAATACAAGTACTGTATCATTTGATATATAAGCCAATGGAGCTTACCATTAGATATACTCTACACTCTTTTCGTTATAAGAATAAACGAAAATGTATTTCCACTTATTATGTTCTACACATTTTCTTATAAATCCCATACATAATATTATCTCTCTTACAATGTATTATCTCTTATAATATCTGTAGATAATGATGATAATAATAAGTATGTTTCTTAGGTTTCTTACTCGCTTCTCGACGGTTTTAAAATACATTGCCCTGTTCCAATGCTATTTTTGTATCCATATAACCATTTTCACTATTGCTCCTGATATTTAAATTCCAATACTTGTTTTGGCAGTTTTATCAATTCTAAAAACCCTCAAAATAGTACAGGGTTTCTTTCCGATGTGCATAACCTTGTTTGTACTATAACTAATTTCCATGTCAATGGGTTTTAACTCTTCTTTTAAGACTTTTATTATGCAACTAAACACTACAAGTCAAAGGATCGACATTGACACTTTTGATCCTAACATCGAGCACTGACAGTACCATTCTCAAAGGTTGGACCTATTTCTAAATGCCCTTGCCGGGAGACGAAACCTGACGACGGAACCTTTTCCTTATGAAAATTTGTTCAGAAGCGGTAATTTTGTTCACCAAAAAAAAAACACGAAGTCTCCGGCTAATGTTAAAACATGTTTGGCAGGTCAAAATGTGTCGAGTCAGATAGAGCACATTTTATAAGTAGACAAAATCATTTACGAAGCAGTAATAATAATTCTGTGGATACTGACGACGGAAATTCTGATGATGGAAATTCTTTTCGTTGCAATTGGAAATCCATAGTAACAGTTTTGGTAGTCAATTAGTAACAGTATTAATCCGAAGATATCATAAATACATGAAATTACCAAGAGTAACACCAAGCAACAAGTAACAATGCCTTTTTAAGTTATTATTCACTACAATACATTTCTTTAGAACAAAGAAAGTCTATAATAGTATTTTTTTTTTTTATTGCTCCCCCCATAAATAAAAAAGGGAGTATGCTCGTGAGGGATGAATGAATTAGCCCATCCACCAGCTGCGCAGAACTCAAGAATCCTATCGCGTTATCGCTGCAGTCTTGCTTACCACTTAAACAAGGAAATAACCATTGTCTTTCATTTTTGTTGACCATTCCGTTGTGGTCCTTCGTTACCAGATAGGATCATGGTCCTTGCCGCTGCCGTTCAATTCGCATAAAGCCATTCAAAACCAAAGATGCTCCATGTAGTCGCACACAAAAAAAAATTTCTACGTCATTTTCTTAATCATGAAATTACTAAATTGCAAGCCTCCTTTAGGCTCCTTGACGTGGTCCACCTGCCACCACAAGTGACTGTTGCTAGTGCCTATTCTATTTCCTGAGACGACGCTAGCCTCAAGTACACCCCCACTCCGGAATGATAGAAATATTTGTGAGATAGTGTAGAACTGATGAGTATTGGTAGGTGCGAGGGAAGTGCTGTAAGCACCCAGTGTGATAGCTACTCCAGATCACGGAATGGGGACTGACCAGTAATTTCCAGCACGGAATGAGTATAATTATAATGAATCCATTTCCCTGCCTGTGCCCAGCACTAAAATGATTGTTTACTCTGGGCCACGGGGTGATATTTGTCGAGGGCGAGCATTCGCTGTGTAAAACTCTGTTGGCCTACCATTAGGGCATATTTCTAACTCGAACCACTGATTCTCATCATGTAATTTACAGTCTTCAAAAGAGTCCCGATTCAGTGACTGGAGTGGGTACTGTACAAATGAACCGCTAACCTAATTTGAATATATTTGTACTTTTATAGTCAACAAACTGCATTTAGCCTGCTCTCAAAGATTGGGCGCCAGGGTTGCTCAGGGGATCCGTACAGATCTTGCAATCCTGACACAGCGGGTTCAGATCCCGCCCAGGTCAATCTTTTATTTATAAATAAAATATTTTCCAGAGCCATGGGAGTTTAGAATGGGTTGGCAAACTGTAGATAGCCCATTATTCCATGATCCTAAGTGGTTGAAATGGAGGCTAAGACTAATTAATAAAAAAGATTAACCATTAACGATTATAATTTTTACTCCGTACTACAAATGTTTAAGATCTAATTATTGATTTCATAGTTACGCTAGAATTTATTGTAGAACTCATTTGCTGTTCAAGCGCTACAAGTTATGCAACTTAGAGAAACATGGAGGTAATCATTGGCTCACATAGCTAACATATTTGAAGTATAAGTAAATATTTTTTTAAATGACTTGCTTAGGGCTAGTTAATTATCCCGATCGTTAAAGATTTAAAGATGAAAGTAAACAATATTTTATAAATATTTTTTTTTGTGGTATTTAATCCCATGTAAATATTAACAATTTTTAGTGCAAGGGAACAGAATAAAAAATCTAACCGTCCCAGCCAGAACTCGAACCTGGATCTCCTGCTATCCGGGCCGATGAGGTGCGTTTTCCATTTACGCTACCGAGACAAGTCTGATATGTAAGTTATTAAATTCCCCGAACTAGTGTCAAAAGTCTAACCTCCTAGGCAGACGAATATATCGTTCTCGACACTAGTGCGAGGAATTTAATAACTTATCAATCTTGTCCTGGTAGCGTAAATGGAAACGCACCGGCCCGGATAGCAGGAGATCCAGGTTCGAGTCCTGGCTGGGACAGTTAGATTTTTTATTCTGCTCCCTTGCACTAAAAATTGTGAAAGTAAACAATGATTAAACTTATCTTAAGGTCGAAAAAGATGCAGAGGTAAAAAGGTAAGTCGTTAGGCTGGCCTAAAGTATAAGAGTAAATCACCCTCCAGCCAGCTGTTAGACTCGAACCTGGATCTCCTACTTTTCGGGTACGAATTCGGGACGAGCTATGTAACTTATTAAATACCCGACACACTAAATACCACATTTAAATTAATATTAATATCACATTTTCATGTCACATGATCACATTTTCATGACTGACATGAAAATGTGATCTTATGGAGAGGAAGTTCCCTGTCGCCTTCATGACAATGTAAGCCAAAACGCTGGCAGATAATTTGAAAATTACACATTTTTTAAAATTTGTATTTTTTGGATCCACCTTGACTAAACCCCAACAGAAAAACATGTAATAAATGAATAGTGGTCTCAGTAATTCTCGAGCTAGTTCAGTCGGTTCAAATATCTAATGAAGCTTTGCTTACTCTGCTATAATGTCAAATGTTCAAGAGGCTTCCTTCTACCTTATTTTATTAACTTTTCTTTCTCTCTCTCATATTAGTTAATTTTGATTTAACATTATAGTTGCTAGACCCCATTTAATCCGCTTAGGAATTCCTCCTTATCTGTATTTAATGAGTTGAGAGAGAGAGAGAGAGCCAAATCGTGGTTTCCGTGACCGAAGATATCTCGAGGAATCCCTTCGGGCCCATTCCGCTTCAGGCTAACAGGAGACCTGAGTAATTCATGGCGGATCATTGTTTACCGATATAGGGAGTACAGTCCCTAGCTGTCCTGCTGAAATATTCAGTCGTCGCGTGCCTATACCCCACTTGGCCACAACTCGAACAGGTAGAGAGACCGGTTAATTACCGAACATCAGGCAGAAGAAAAAAATCAATGTGCGCCCCCCCCCCCCCCCCGCCAACAGCGATCAACGATCACTGCATTTCGTGTACTCTGCAATAATGTTCATATCGTAATTATTGTGATGATCGGGGGTATCTCTGTTAATTCTCATTTGAGAGTTTCGCTGATTACCCACTCTTCAGCTCTGACGAGGAGGGTATCGACCATTTGAAAATTTTGTTTCTCGTGACCTATTTATATTTCTTAAAAATATATGCATACTAATATTCTTTAAGCCTTTCACAATATAAAATATATCTCTTTTATATTTTATGATGCTGATATTATGAGTATGCAATAGGATTGCATGAAACTTGAACTTAAAATATCGTGAACTTACAGTGTAATAGAAATAACATTTTAATTATCTGTAAAAAAAACAAATATGTCAACAATTATAATAAAATGTATATATACATTTTTTTTTTACAAAAACTAATTAAGTTTTTAAAAAAAATTAAAAATATAAATTTTTATGAATTTAATTAAGCATATTATTTAAAAGAAGTAATTCAACATTTTCGATATTGATCAGTTTCTAATTACATTGTTAAGTGTCTTTAAGTGTACATATACTCACATTAAGAGATAACTTTTTGTCTGACAAGAGACAAAAAAGAGACAAGAGTGTTACGCTTCATGGCACCTACATATTCATATATAGGTTTGTATGTGTATGAATCTATGTATATATAAAGTAAAGAGAATCTTCGTTATAGTCGTTGAGGAATGTTCGTTAAAAAAAAAATTAATAAAATAAGGTAGAAAGAATATGAATTTACTTAATTAGCTCGAGAATTACTGAGACCACTATTCATTTATTTATCTATTATTTTTAGTTCATCAATTTTATAGTCAATAAGTCCAAAAAGTTTGTAGAAAGGAAAATGAAACAATTCGGTTTTATGATTTAAATAAGGTTTTGCACCCACGGACGGGGTTACATCAAGAGTCTGACGGTTAAAGCCGTCCACAGCCAGGGCAATGCTTATTTACATTTGTGATGAGACTGACTAGCGTAATCTTTAGAGGAACTAATGAAATAATGCAGAGTTAATTCTATAAAAAGGATTGTAGTCGACAAGAATGAAATGAGACGCTCAGATTAGGGATTTTGAAGTGAAGATATGGAGCCTTTGCAACAATTCGATTTCAGATTGAAATTATTGTATAATTTGGAAGGTTTAGAGGCATCCCAGAGTTCTCCCCTGCAGAAGTTCAGATCGGAGGAAGTACAGTCTTTAAGGGAGTAAATTTGTTTCCTATTGTAAGCTGTGAGCGCCTGGTTATTAGTCCGTAAAGGAGTCATTCATGGCGTCTGTTGAATGTTTTTGCCTTTTCACTTCAGTATCTTCGCCCCAGTTAAGTTTGAGTCAAGATGGAACCTTAAGGTGAATATATAATATTGGAAGTTTCTTTTCGGTGCCTTTACGTGGACCCACTTAGGATCAATTTGTTTTGTTTTCGATTTCCTGCACCTATGCAAGAATCATGAAAATCAATGATCAAAAGCATTGCTAAATAGCGTTAAGGTGGTTTGTAAAATGTTAGAAGCAATTTTAGTTTTATTTTGGAAAGAGAGGATCGCTTAAACTCATCAGTAAGAAGTATTTTCACGGGTGGAGTATTTTGACGTGTAAAGGATGAAAAGTATAGTTTGGAGCTCACTGCCCCGTGGAACACCCTGGACAGTGGTCGGAGTGATCTGCTCCTTGTAACGCCCGAAAAAAAAACGGTAAGACTTAACGATTAGGTATATAGTGCTTGGGAATGCGGATTTGAGCATTGATCATTATACCATACTCAACGGTCAAAAGCTTCAGTGACTTATAAGAATGCACTAGACTGTATTATTTTCGCCCAAGGGCAAGTGACATGAAATCAACAACGAAATACCGGCAGGTTATACTTAACAACTACACTTAACAACATAACTAATCAAAAACTTAATAACCTATTTTTAACAACTTACGCTTAACAACTAGTTAATAAATTAATAACTATGCTTAACAACGTATACTTAACAGCTAAACAATATACTCAACTACAAAACAATATGCTTCACAACTTGACAATATACTTAACAACTGGCTATAGTCCCGCGAAATACCCGTTGGCCTGTGGAATGCCGGTTGATTTAGAAAGACAATTAAGATTTTCGATATGTAACAATTCGTTATAAAGAACTTTTTCAAAAACCTTGGACAGCACATAAAAAAAATTCTGATCAGGTAGAAGAGGAAGCACTATGTATAGGTTTGCCAGATTTTGGAAACAGGGCACTTTCAGAAAATTTCCAGTCGAGTAAGTAGTAAATGGGTAATTCAAAAAGCACAATTGTACAAGTAGATAAAAAAATTGCTTTTTTAAAGGATATTTTGGTGTAATATTCGGTGATTAAGTCATAGCTAGGTGCTTTGCGCTTAGATAAATGGTTAATAATGTACTTTGTCTTTGTAAGGATTACAGCCTTATAGACAAGGATATAAGGAATGATACTATATGTCCGGTAACTATATTTCTATATTACTATATCTCCTGTAATATTCGACGAATAATCAGGATATTGAGCAAATATTTGGACCCTGCCTATATCGGAAGAGGTTAAGGAACCATCTCATCGCCGCATTAGGACGGAAAATTCATAGTTCTTCAGAATTCTACGAGTGGCAATCCAAGAAGTTTTTGCACATCGAGCCCTGATTGACTGGTAGGTATTTAATCCCATAGGGAAAAAACTTGTTTTTGTTTTTACGAGGTCGGATAGCTGGTTCAAATTCCTCCTATCTGGTCGTTTAGCACTATAACATTGAATCAGGAAGACATTTGTAGTGAAGCCAGTAAAAGTTCGTTTGAATTTAGGCACTGCTAAATTCTTCCTCCAGAGTTGTGAACAATAGCCACAACTTAATTCTGTAAGAACATTAATAAGATCTGGTGGCAATTGTCTAAGGATTGCTATGAGACAGTGTGTGCAGGATGGGGATGTGTTCAAGAGAAAGATCATTTAAAATTGTTATAGAGCGATGGAAGGGAAAACGATTTTAACTTATGAAGGAATTCAGAACATCAGGAAGAATATGTGTGTGGCGGTAGGTAGGAGAGGACGAGCTTAAGAATTGAGATATTGCGCGAAGAAACATCAACACACGACTTTGGGAGTAGGCCTTTTTTGGGCCCCACTGTAAGCGTTTCGCATTAAAATCTCCTCAGGAGAGGAAACAGGGAGATGAAGACCTAGGGGGCTCACTTAATGGCTTTATTGGGAGAACCATACATGGGAAAAGTCGAAGTTTATAAAGATAAAGATGTGGATTGAAGAGAGTCTGAACGCAGATGTAAGCCGCCGGGAAAAGTGATAGCGAACAATTATGGTCTTAAATGTATTTCCAATACATAAAAAATATTTGCACGCATATATTTGAGTAATTTTTATTGAATTTTTTTTAAATTGCAGTAGTTTTTTGAATAATCATGTATCTATTATAAATTTTGTTGATGACTTTTATTTTATTATATTAATGACCTTCCATCTCCCTTGCTTTCTAATTTTTTTTTCTTTTTTTAATGTTCATTAGCGCTTAAACAATTTTAATTTTAATTAATTTTAGTTTTAACATCCTATTTTCGTGTCATGTATATCATTGAAACCATTGCGCTATTTAGTGATGAGAACTCCAATGTTCCAGGCATATACTACATGACAGAAGGTAGGAAGTGAGAAGATACCGTGTGAATTACATAAATCCTCTGGAGGGTAGGTCAGCCGAGGAAAGATGGGTACCTGGCTTCAAGGGGACCTCTGGTAATGAAATGAGAAGGCTCTGACGTTTAGCAGACCGCGTTGAGTCGGGCCAGCCCTCCCCTATTTGTTACTGACCTCTCAGCCTCAACATAACAATCACTCACCTAAGCTCGTTCAATCCCGTTTCCTCACCACTTAAATTTTCTCTTACCTACTTCCTTACTTTAACTAATGAAATTTATCCAAAATATATATATTTGAGAAATTATAATTTCTTTTAATTGTTTTTCTTTGAAATAAATGAACAAATTCTCTCTATTTGAATTAAAAACAGAGAAAATCTCGCAGTATTAAAAAGAGAGTATACAATCCTTTTTTGTTTCTTTTTTTTAAATTTTCCCCCTTAACCAGAGCTAGTGTATCCTATAACAATAACGGTTTAAGAGGTATTTTAGATCTTTCAATTGGGGCTGTTAGTGCATTAAAGGAAAATATTGTTTTCTCATTAATCCTCCTCATAATTAGTTTCAGTTTAATTATTATTTTTCTTAAACATTTGTAGATATTGTATAAATATTCATAAAAAGTGTATAGAATTTTTTAAACAAAGTTGTCACAAATCACACAAAAAGTAAAATATTCAATAAGTAAATCACAAGACACTCTTCTAAAGAAGGAAAGAAATAAGAGCTTGTATGTCCCGTCAGGTTCTGCACCAGTTTTCAGTTTTAGAATTATATTTTTGTGAAAACATTTATCAGGTGTCAGTCTAGTTGATATCTTTTATGGATATATTACGAATAGATTTATATAAATTAATATTGATATAATACCCATTGATATAAACTAATAATACCTTAAGGCCCCGATAGATATAATACTCATGGACAACGATGATACCCATTGATGTCGAATTTGGAAAAGTCCAATGACGAGACATTAGATGAGTTTAAATTTGTAGTATACTCTGAATATGGTACAGCATTTTCATTCCTGCCTCCTCCTATTTTATAAATGAAACACACTACAATGAAATGTCTAAATAACCTGATAACCGAAGAACAGTGCTGATTTTTTAAAGCCGTGATATATGCGTAGAACTATCTTGCACTGACCGCCTAATATGAATCGGCCTGATTGGCAGCTCAGGGATCTGTACAGGTCACGCAATCCTGGCGCTGCGGGTTCGTATCCCGCCCAGGGTGAGCTTTTATTTATTGATGATCTTTCGTATTGCCTTTAACAGCCACATGCCCAATTTCATTTTAAAAAACTGTAAACAGTGATCTATAGATCGTTGACAGACGAGACATACGTCACAGGCAATTATATACATTTGTTTGTTTTCATAACCTTTTAAAAT
Organism: Oncopeltus fasciatus; assembly: GCA_000696205.2. Taxonomy (NCBI): domain Eukaryota; kingdom Metazoa; phylum Arthropoda; class Insecta; order Hemiptera; family Lygaeidae; genus Oncopeltus; species Oncopeltus fasciatus. The sequence goes on from KZ808318.1 coordinate 21,981, forward strand.
TATAATTCATGAGAATAACCACAATAAGGACATTCTTTCACTAAAATGAGTTTTTTTTTTTGTTTTTTTTTTAAGTGGAAATATAAAGTTATCTTTTGCTGTTAAATTCTCACGTCTTGACTGGCTGAACAACCTGCATTTTCCGTAAGATGGTGTAAGAACAGTAATATAATTAAAATATGGGTATTGCTGGTTTTTTTATGTGCTTCAATATCTGAAAATTTGTTGTTTCCTCATGCACATAAATTAGCTTTAAAATGACTTATTTTATCGTGCAACATTAGCTAATTTGAACCGTATGGAATGATAAATACATATTAACTTCAATGCTGGTTAGATTGTTACTAAATGTACTTTTTACAACATACCATTCTCTGAAAAAATGAGTCTCATCTCAGGCAAGTCTTCGTTTCTTGGGGGAATCTCCGTTTTAAATCTCTGTTTCTGAAGATAAAATAGTTTTTATTTATAGTAAACATATTAAAGGGTATTTATAGGGCGTAATAACCTAGAAGTTGATTGCCCTTCAATGATCTACTACTACTACTACTACTTTAATATAATGCATTAAAGGGTATTTATAGGGCGTAATAACCTAGAAGTTGATTGCCCTTCAATGATCTACTACTACTACTAAAATAGTTTTTTGCTGGTAGTAGCTTTTTCAACTAATCATTTTCTAAGCGTTACTTGCATTAAATGATGAAGCTGAAATGTTGTAAACTTACGAATATATGTATATATTTTTTGTTACTTATAAAACTAGCAATGTAATATAAGTATTAATATGATTAATNTTTATTCATGAATGACTGAAACCATTCTCCTGTTAAAACATATTAGCTTTCTTCTCATCTAAATATTATCACCAAAACAAATTGAGTTTTAGGACATAAAAAGTACAATATACTTATTTTCATTAAATTTATCTTCAAATAGTCCTTAAAAGAGATGTACTTCAAAATGGAGATTCAAATTACTAGACAGCCCCTCTCTCCATGACCCAAAGTGGTTGAAAGGGAGGCTTACACTTAAATTAAAACACAAAACAAAACACAATACAAAACACTTGTATTTATTATGTTGTATAGTATTTGTTTATTCAGTCCATTATTCTCTCATGATTGATCAGAAAAAAGAGTTAATAATAAAAAAAAAAATTTTAAATCTTCAATAAACAGATTCTTATATTTTTCCTATCCCATAATTTCAAAGATTAAAATCGGACCTAAATTTTTGTGAAAAAAGCTCTTCATTAAATTAAATTTTCTCATAATGCCTAATTTTGCCTTAATTTATCCAATTCTTCGTTCATATTTTAGTCCAATGACATTAATAAAGATTTACGTTTCGAAAACAAGTTTTTGTAAGATGAAGCTCCAATATATTTAGCGAAATAATCCGCAACCTATTCAAGTTAATGTTTTATATTCAATAGTTGTGAACAATAAATTGTCGAATTACAAATAATTATTTATATGTTAAAATTTCCATGCACTATATTCTAAGCAAAATGTTAAACCACTCGCGTCTCAAGACATTTTTAAAAAATATGCAAAGAAGAAAAATTACTGGAAATTAGAAAATAAACAATTAGTTTTTTTCAATTTCAAAAAACAAATGCACCATCTACACTCTGTATTTTTGCACTTCTAAACCTCTTCCTCCATCTTTTATTGTCAGCTCGGGGATATTTACCATTTCAACTATTATAATAAACAAATATACCTCAAATTCAGAGTGTCAACTCAAACAAATTAGATTGAAAAAACTCACACACACATATATGAACACACTCTTACTATACACTGATTTCCAATTGATCGATGCTTATATGCCTTGACAAATAGATTAAAGCATTTTGCATCAAAACTGCATGAAAATAAATAAGTATTTGTTTTGGGAGATGGTTGACTGTCAAACTTTATGATTGGTCGGGGATTCTTCTTGGATTTGAAGAAGTAAAAAAATAACTTGTAAACTGAAACAGTTTGTACTATTGCCACAGTTTTGGCCTAAATTTCATGCCTTCCTTAGGGCAATGGAGTGATGGGGAGAGAGAGAGAGAGACTTCTGCTCTAGGAGAACTAAATCATGACTGATTATTATGACTGAATTATCATCTGATTATCATGACTGATTATCATGACTGAATTATTATTATAATTCAGTCATGATTTAGTTCAACCTAGAGCAGGATACTCTCTTCCTCCATTGCCCAAAGGAAGGCCTGAAATTTAGGCCCAAACGGTGTCTATAATAAAAACTGTTCCAGTTTATAAATTAGTTTTTATTTCATCTTTACGAAATTACTCTGCGAATTCTAAGACCGTATCCCTCTAACCTCTCCTCGCAGATAAATATTTGTCAATAGATAATCATTGAAACTTTGGTGCATTATTTTTGTCAAACATATATTATATTAGTTTCCTAGCCTCTTTGGATACAAATAATTGTTTTTAATAATCTTTAAAATCTCTCTAGGCGTAAGTGGGAAATCATAGATCGCGTACGATCGGCATTAAGCGCTTATAGGACTAGGAGGAAAGTGACTCTTTCAACCATTAAACGCCTCCAGCGTGGCTGGTATGAAGTCATCAATGGTATAGTATGACGTCATCCTCATGAGAACAATCCCAGGCGACCCGAACATTGACACCAATTAACACGATTTCTTACAATTAACTCAGCCTTTCACACGATTTGCTATGATCTCATCGGACAGCTCAGACCCCGGTCCGAGGCCTCTAATTCAGTTCCGGAGCGTAGAAGCGCTTCCTTCAAACTCTACTATCCAAAAAGATAATTTATCCTTATTCATTAATAAATAAATATTATTAACCTTAAAATTATAAGGTCATAATTTATTTTTCTTATTTCGTCATTAATATAAGAACAATGCATTACTGCAAGCAAATATTCGATATATTTTAGAACTATTGGGAAAGTTGTAGCAAACCATAATACTGTAAAAAAGCAATTTAAAAAAATTTGGTGAAAATTTAAAAGAAGATAATAAGATACTGTAATTGTAAATTTAATTAAATTAATTTTGTAAATTTTTAAGTAAATAATATGAATGTTATAGAAAATTAAAAATAAAAATAAACAAGCTAAAATTACATTAAAATCAAGAAAAGATAACAGAAGAAAATCCCTAAAAGAAATGTTTCAAACTTTCGATTGACAAAAACAAACATAATGGTAACCTATTCTTCCCTTTGGAATCCGGTTCCCCCAATATGTCCTCTGTTATAGTGTACGAGTAGGATTTCATAAATATCAGTGTAATAATCAATAATTGAAATAATTTCTGTTCAAATAATGGATAAGAATATTTAGCTATTCTACAGTATGCTTAGACTAGATGAACATACTTAGTAGTTCCTGATAGCGAAGTGGCATAGAAAAACTAAGAAAATTGGAACATACAAGATCAACCAACAGGATAAGCCAGATAACATTTATTAGAGGCACATAATAAATATGTCTACATTAAAATACAATAAATTAAAAGAGGCGTACAAGGAAGAAAATGATGAGAACACAGACAAATTTAGGTAACACTTATCAAAGAACGAAACACTGCATATATAATACGTTTAGGACGAAAATGTCAGGCATTATTGCTTTAAAACAGCCATCGTAGCCTGTTTTTTTTAATTAACTTTAATATCCACGTTTTTCTACTAAACGCAACTGCCACATAAATAATATATAATAATAAGTAGTTCAGAAGAGTTTGTAGAAGAGATTTAGGAAGAGTCACCAGACCGAAGAGGTAGGAATAAGTTGGAAAAGAGTGTAGCTATTGTAGTGTAACCTGTAGAAGAATGTGAGAGAATGGCATTTATTTTATGCCAACACTTAAAACCTGAAGTCGAGCTAATACTATTCATGTATAGATGCACTGATATTTTTTTTTATTTTCTATGATTTAATATCTTTGCTAAAAGTCATCAAACAATTGTGTCTATAAGTCTTGAAGGAGGATTTACATTTCTTTAAGTTGTTTTCTTTTTTATACGATAGAAGGGTGTCATTTCTGTTTGTATTATTTTATCAATTTTGATTGGGGTGGGGAGGGCTTCGAGCCTTCATGTATGCGGGACTTTGGCATGTAAATTGGGGCGCCCGGGGGAGCTCAGATGCAGATAGTCGTCTCCGGGACATCAAAGTAAAACTCTACGATGTATATCTTTATTTAAATATACCGTCTTTCCGGTCTTTAGCTCGGCCCCCTCAAACCACCCCTAACTCGCTTATCATGAGGGAGTACCCCCAACCCTTAAGGGCTTTTCCTTCTCCTCGGTATTATGCCTTTCTCCGGAGGAACTTCCCTTTACAGACTTTCACCGAGAATAATTTATAAATTCCTCCAAGAAAAATTATACTCCCTTTTGCTGTTTCTCTCGCTAATTTAACATTTCTGTTATCCCAATAAGCCGATGACAAAAAAAAAATTAAAATATTTTATACAAAACGATACAAAATATTATCTTTAAGAAGAGACTTACAATTGAAATCCCATCCAGATCCTCACGAGTGAAAATACTCACAAGATCTTGGAATGGGAAGCATACATCTTCTTCTTCTTTCTCTTCCTCCTCAGTGCCTTTCAACGTGGAGGTTATGAGAAGCATACATCAAGATTTGTTTAATTATTTTTTGCAGGCTGGTTGAAAAGTGATATTGGATAAAGGAATATTGGAGCCAACCATGGAGAAACCTATCAGCCAGTTTAACTCATTTCTTTATACATTTACTTATTTCCCACAGTATATATATACAATTTAGTTTTAAAAGTTTGAAAATTCCATCTTGTAGACATTACCATTACATCTATAATATAAGTTTTGTTCTTTTTAATTAGCTTGTCTTCAATTCCTTTATTATGATTTTAAAACAATACTACAGATTATTATTTCAACATTGTCTTATTATTCAAATGTCTAGTTATCTAAAGGTCATTTCCTCTTTAAAAAAAGGGGGTAAATGATAAATTTATGAATTGAGAAATTCAAAGAAGAACTAGTTTAATTAATATAAGAATTTATATTTTGGTAAAAGTAATATTATTTTCATGAAAATTACAAGCTAAAGCTGTCCAAACGAAGAATGAGCAGTGAAAATATGTTAAAAATGATGAAAAACGGCCGGGAAAAGATGGAGCTTCAGAATGGTATTCATCAGACGATAAAGTACTGGCTTAATCACTTCTACTTCTAGAGCCCCCTGAACATCGTCACGTTAAGAACTGCCCAATATTACAATCATGAAATACCATAAAGTATGATTGTAGCCCAAAGAAACGCACCAATCTAAAGGCTCCTGAAGAAAGCTCCCTTATTAAAGGTGCTTTATAAAGTCATTAAACGAAGGGACGATAACGACACTCGAACTAGTCCACGGATATTATCAATAGGCTATAAGAAATGGATAAATAAATTAATCGGGAATTATTAAAGATTATGCGCTTAGATAACCTACTGCATTTTTATAACATACAAGTTCTAGTTCAAGTAACTGTTTACAAAGGGATCAACGCATCATGAGTTCAATATGCTCATTATATTCACTTTTGATTCAATTAGAAAAAAAAACATATATGAAATACTTAAATCTAGCCAATATTCATGTAACCTGAATACCAGATAAAGGAACTTTGGACTTTAAGAGTTTCCAATAACAAAAATTAATTTAATGTTATTATATGCCTGGCTTGAGGTCAGAGAGAAGTCTGAGATAGAAATAATATTTGATGAGCAAAAGGCTTTCGTTATAACCAAAGAAGAGTTCAAAGTTGTATCTTCTCATAGATAACTTTACTACTTATATCTGGAATTTAAATTAACAGGACCATAATTGCTATGGGTTTCTGCAAACCAACGAAGACGGATAATAGAAGATATGATAGTTCTATATTCATTGGTAGTTATAATAACCCTTTAGATTATTTTCTAGGAATGAAGAATTAAATGTGAGGTAAGGTTGAAAAGGAATTGAACTAAATACAGATTTCCTAACAGATCTTAAAGGAATACAGGTAAACTGGAAATTAGTCGCAGTTATAACTGAGGGCCTATGAGTGTTAAATTTTTCGGAAGACCATCTTACTTCACAAATTTCACGACTTTTTAAAGTGGAAAGAATTTTTTTTCAAGAAGAGTATGAGGAGGCATTTTAAAATTGTATGATTAATAAATACAAATCTGGAAATCAAATAGGTAAATAAAAAGTAGTGTTAGATTAGATGAGGGAAAAGCATTTTTAAATCGTGAATTTCTATATTTTTACCACGACTGTCAATGCGACTGACTCCTTCTCAGAGTGGCCAGTCGCAACGACAAAATCGAACTTTGGTTGAAATGTCGAAGTGTATGCCGAAGTGAAACTTCCATCTTTGTTTTGGGTGGAGGCTGTCTTAAGTACTATATATATATATATATTAGGAATTTAAGTTTAAGGGCATTTCTTTTATGCCAACACTT
>KZ808318.1:40909-78978 GCA_000696205.2 Oncopeltus fasciatus
TATATATATATAGTTCAGTTACACACAAAAAGAAAAAAAAATCACAAAGAGTGAAATTTTCGGGGATTTCTCGCCCTTCGTCAGTGAGGAGTGAAAAGAAACCCGAAAATCTCTTCACTTCTCACTTTACTCATTGTTTTCTTTTTGTGTGTGCACTGCACTCTATATCCCACCTGTTCTTGTTAACTATATATAGCAGCCGCGAGTGTTTCATTTTCTATATATAGTTATTTTGATTGCCGCACAAATATGAATCATTCTCTCCGAAACTGTCTCAAGAGACCATACCTACCTTTCATTTCAATTTATTTTGCCAACTTTCATAATAACTTAATATCGTCTATAATCAATATAATTTACTAGTATCCCAATTATTTATTTAATTCACAAGTCTATTATCAACCGGTTAATCCAGTAGTGTATTATGGTACAAGACTAAATTTGGTAAAATATGTTACCGTATCATATACCTGTCCTGCTAATATATATAACAAATAAATATTCCAATAAAAGTACCTGCAGTATTAGGTATAATGAGTAAGCATTATATGAACAATTTGTGCAAGATAGTTGGACATATTTTATTTACTTGCAGTATTTTAACATTAGTATATTGTCTGATTTGACTAAAACGGTACTTCAAAAATGACTTACTATAAAATGAGCAATCATTCATAGTAACTAACTAATAACAAAGCGTGTTAATTTCTTCTTTTCTTCTTACCACATTGGTAGTAACATTCTTTTGTAGTTTCATAGATAATAGAAATAAATATTTTTCCAGAAGCAGTGTTTCGGTAGGCTTGGCAAATGTTCACGTAGGCTTCGACGGTCGTCAGATGTATTTACCGTTTCTTCTTCCGGGTTGGACCGTGTCAAATTGTTGATAGTTGCCGAGCTTTCGCACATCATGTGATGGCTTCTTCAGGGCTGAATAGAATAGAATGAAACCAATGACGTAGAAGCTATCAGATACTCATGATATTCCCTCTTTTTATCTCTCCAAAGTATTAGGCTTTTTTTAAGTTTTCCTTCTGTAAATTTTTGGAATATACGATAGTCCGTACAGTTCTTTTAAAAATCTGTATTTAATGCAGTGTACACAAATGTCGAGATGTGTGGTCAAGCTCAAACTACAGAGATATCCTTCATGTCCAATTCAGGAAATGCACAGCTCTATTCAGCCCTGAAGAAGCCATCACATGATGTGCGAAAGCTCGGCAAATAACAAAAACTTGACACGGTCCAACCCGGAAGAAGAAACGGTAAATACAGGCTTGGCAAATTGTTAAAACTGGGCAATACGTACGTAGCTACTACCCTGCAAGGTACCTTGCTCTCCTCGTTTTGCCCTCATTGCCCCGTTGCCTGCGTTGTGTCGCGCTGAAGGCCGAGGGGCAGGCAAAGCCATCAGTCATCACTGATCCATTCAATCCAGTCTTCCCCTTGCCACAGCACACATATCGCTCTTCCATCGGGATCCTTCATTATATCTCTCCTCAGCTCTCTCTAATACCTTTGGACCCCATCCACTCCCTGAATGTACTAACAGCCAACATAAATTTACGTTAATCAGACTTTGATTTAGATTCAACACCATAACAAAGGTAAATATTAAAACCTTGAATTCAAATTGTCTTTTACTTTGCTTATTTTTTCAAAGTTTACTAAACTTTTACTGCTTCTTTTTCCTATATTTTATAATTCGTTCTCATAAACATTGAAATCAGATTTGCAGGTGCTGAAGACTCCAATTGGGTGGGCCGATTTCCAGTTCTTCATTACACTCAATTAACTTAAGTAACAGTACGAAAACTGACTTGACGGTTACAAATCTACAAGCCCCGCCCCCTTCATTGCCCATCCGTAATTCGGGGACACGATGATGTCGCCAGTGAAAGCGCAAATGCCAAATTTTGCTTTTTATTTAAAAAAAAAAAGTTTTTTAGTTTTTTTCTATTACCTTGCGTTTCTTGTATAAATAAATGTTCTTTTGTTAATGTCAATGACAATACATGTAAAATGTACAATCAAAACTGAAAACATTAACCAGAACTTTCATAATAGTCCAGCAACAGTAATGAACAAAAAATAAATTCTCGCATAAGGCCCCTATTGTCACATTCGACCGCAATTTATTTTTCCAGAATAGAAAATTCTATATTAAAAAATCAATAATAAAACACAAATGAACAAAAAAAGTTCTAGAAATTTAAATAGAACATAATTCAGTTACGAATTTTGAGGAATAATGTTTTATAGATGATAGAGTTATTCCATAGAACGTTAAACTAAACTCGGAATGGTTTCTTGTAGTGAGTCACTAATAATTAACGACAATGAGATAAATTAAAGTGAATTCATTATCACAAATACTAACCTCTACTAATTACCAACTAAACTACTGCAACGGCTGCCTTAATATGATAATACATTTATCATTATGTACAAATAAATTAAATATGCTTATTTACTAACAGGCTTCTAGATAAATTGTTAATCACTCTCACTTATCACTTCGCTGTTGCCGGTACTGCAGAGACCACGACCAGCACGGTACGCGATTTGCCACGGAAACTGACATAGACTGACACAACTTTATCACCGACACGGGGGGCCGCTGGTGAGCTGATTTTTATAAGGAAGTCTAGTTTTAATTCCTGGAAGTCTAGAAGGTTCTCATTTGAATTTTTCATTTAGCCGACTTCTCTTCCAAGTCAGAAGAAACATCTACATTCTTCAATTGTCTCCTTCCCGCACAGATCTTGTCCTTATGCAACCTACTTCCATAGTCTTTAACAGTATATATTTGAAATTGGGGTCAGGCTAAAACTCGAAATTAAAGTTTTAAATATTTTCGGTTATATGCATTATTTGTAAAAATTTTATAAAATAACATTGTTATAAAATTAAATTTCACATTTTGTTTTATTCTTTAATTTTTTTTCGTATCTCTAACATTACCTAGTACATTGACAATTGCTATAACTACTAAGGATATACATCAAACTTGATTTCTTTATTATAAAATTGCATACACTAGAGCGCATAAAAGTACTCTCTCAAATATGTCTTATTTATTTTTATTAGACGGGTGACAATTTGAACTTCGTATTTACCATTTCATCTTCCGGGTTGGACCGAGTCAAATTGTTCTTATTTGCCGAGCTTTCGCACATCATGTGATGGCTTCTTCAGGGCTGAAAAGAGAATATCATTCATTCATTCATTCATACATTCATTCTCTTTTCAGCCCTGAAGAAGCCATCACATGATGTGCGAAAGCTCGGCAAATAAGAACAATTTGACTCGGTCCAACCCGGAAGATGAAATGGTAAATACATCTGACGACCGACGAAGCCTACGTGAACANATAAAATAAATATTTTAAGAGTTACATACTGAAATAGAAGAGCTTAAAGTTATTTGAAATAAGAAACGGATATAATAACAATTTTCCATGTTCATGCTTAACACCTCTTTCCATGAATTAAAAATTTTGTTTGGGGCGCCAAGGGTAGCTCAGGGGATCCGTTCGAGTTTCGCAATCCTAGCGCTGCGGGTTCGAATCCCGCCTTCGGTAAGCTTTCATCTATAAATTCAAGCTAGTCCTGAGCCACGGATGGGCTGGTAGCCCTTAGTTAGCCCTCCCTCCTCGAGCCTAAGTCGCAAGAAAAGGAGTGTTACTTGAAAGAGATGTTGATTGGATCTAGAACGTATTTTATTCTTTGCACTGTTGGACTCCCGCGACGGGGCGAGCGTTCTCTCCCAGTTGATTGTCCAGAATTATGAATGTGTGTAATCTTTTAATTAGACGTTTCCGCCAGTCACAAACTACGATATCCGCTACAATTTTTTTTTTCCACATCCCCCGCTTCGTCTGTCTGCAGCGCTTCTATTTTTAGGGATTACGTCCTTACGCTGGGCAATCATTTCACACTCTGCCGCCCCGTTGATTACAACTTCCAGCAAAGCCATCGTCGAACGAGGGAAGTCTTTCACTCGCCACCACTCCAAAGTGTAATGCTCGCCACTCAATGGTTCATCCCTACAGTATCATATGGTGAAATCATCAGATCTGTCATTGTTAAACCTCGATCATATAGAAGTTTTGTTGTGCGAATATGGCATTTCATTAATGTATATAGTAAAGTAATAGAGAAAAGTTTTATTTGGAAAAATTATTTTTTCGTCAACAAATGATAATTAAAAATAATAAAACCATAGTCAACTATACGATAATGGTAGTAATGATATCCCACATATCATTATAATTTGAATTCTACTGTTTTATCATGATCGTACTGTATTCTGGCTCCCAGTATGATTCAAAATAATAAAATTTATATTTATCATAATATCATATAATCATCTACTCATCCTAAAGCCCTGGTCAATTGTTTATAAATAAAGATAATTAATTTATATTTATTTTCAATAACTATTTAAAGGCTAATTTAATAAATAATTTTAACTTCTTCGCTGCATTGGAAAAACCAATAGAAAATTTCAAGCCTTTTCCATTCAAACTTTGTATTCAAGCTGGAAATGTTTTTATTCTTCGTATATTTGAATTTTTATCGCCCTTTTAGTGAATCATGGAGTCCTGTATATCTGTAACTCCAGTTTTATATCTTAAAGGATCCAATCTAGCCTTCCAGTAGTTCCTTTGTTCAAACATAAATTGTTTCTCTGTTTTATAAATGCACTCCTGCACTTTAGTTCTATTTTTCAACGGAAGAGCCCGCTTAAGCCAACGCAAATATAAAATGCAATTGCCAAAAGGTGTGGTAAATTTTCATTTTGAGATCAGCAATAAAATTTTGGTATCCCTGAACGAATCCCCTGTCTAACATACGGTGAAAAGTTACAGAAATCGGAAAATATGCCGTCTTTATATTATTAATAAATTTTAAATATTAGCTTTGATTATTCATTAATTGAAGTTATTATAAATTTTTGAAAATTTAAGAACCTCTTTCCATTTACCACAGTATTGTACAGCTATTTTTTCGCGAAAGGTTTTTTTTATTATTTTAAACGCCACTGTGAATCTTAAAATAGTTAAACTTTTAGATTGTTACGTTGCATAGTAGCTGATTATATTTTATTTGAACTTTCCATCTCAGGTACATTTATTGAATGTATTTTTAATAATAAACTAATCGGGGTTATGTTTTATTGCTCTAAACAAAATAAAACACGTTTTGCACGCTCCAGTAAAAAAACAAAACATCAATCACACCTACTTCTCATTTCAGATATTCCCCACCAATATTCGCCTACTTTTGCTTAATAACAAAGTCATCCCTGTGCTTTACATTTTAAAGCGATAGGCCAAAATTCGTTAAAATAAACAACTAATTGCACATTTAAGCAGTAAAATTAAAATTTGCGGCATCGGTTTATCCCCATACCTAATTGAAATTAGTGCTTGCGGGAGCGATATGGTAAATTAAGTTTTGTTTCACTAGTGGAGTTCAAATACACAACAAGCATACACCAAATAACAAAATAAAAATGGCTATGTATAACGGGCAAAAGGTCAAAATATAAAATACAGTTTATTTAAAGTTATTTTGATTGTGCTTTTGCAGTTTGGCTTCCTCCTTGGAACTTAAAATATAATTATGTAGAAAACATTTCTCCAACATTAGAAATAGTACCTTCAACCTTTAAGGCCAGCAGAAAAGAAATGTATTATTTCATCAAGCCTTGAAATTCTATCCACAAAAAATACGAATTCCGCCTCAATTCAACATTTTAGAGTACATTATAAGGATAATGAAATTAATTATATAAACTAAAATAGAGTATAATTTACTGGACGAAATAGCAAATTCGCTAGTTCCTTTTACTACTTGCTCACCGCTAGTAAAAAGTGCATACAACTGAATAACTCACTTTCTGAGAGGGCATGAAGCATTAGTATAGCCATGAAATTCGCTAGACTTCATTTTAGATGAATTTCATTGCAGAAATAAATAAACTGAAGAGTATAATAAACAAAACAGTAAAATTCGCATTGGTCTGCCAAGAAAACCTTTATGTGTCCCAAACGGCTTAGTAAACAAAATGTAATCTTCAAGATTAAAACTTATATTTGTTCAAGAAAGCTAATAAAGACATAGACAAAACTTATAATCCCTTTTGGTACTTATATATCACTTTTCATTCATAGGAGCATTAATATATACTTAATTCATTGAAGCTTTTCAAACAAATAATTTATCTTTATAAATATTTATTTGGTTGTGGTTTATTATCCCACGTAAATTTTAAACAATTAATTAGAGGGAATAGAATAAAAAATCTATCTGTCCCAGCCAGGACTAGAACCTGGATCTCCTGCTTACCGGGGAATGCTATCCATTGCACCACTGGGACGAGCTAGATAACTTAATATTCGAATAAGGAATTTACTAAATTCCCACCACACTAGCGAGACGAGAGTCGACATATAGCTTGACAATGTCAGCTCCTTCGAGCATAAGACGATGTATTATTCTTTCTCGTGGGTTAGGCTCTCGCTAGTGTGGTGGGAATTTAATAAGTTATCTAGCGCGTCCTGGTGGTGTAACGGAAGCATTCCGGCCCGGCAAGCAGGAGATCCAGGTTCGAGTACTGGCTGGGACAAATAGATTTTTTATTCCATTCCTTCGCATTAATTGTTTACTAATAATTTATAATTAATAAATGAAAATCAATAGAATAGCAAACTAAAAATGACAAACATAAAACAAAATAATATTTTACATGCAAAGCTGATAATAAAATAAGTTTGGACAAAGATATTATTGGGTTTCATAATATAATCCCTCTTAAAGGCCTTAGACATTTTTTTATTTATTATTTGCACTCAGTTATGTTTAACATTTTGAAATTCGATTTCATTTTAAGAAAAATTAACAAATAAGATTAAGTTAATCATGAAAGTTTTCAATGACACCACTCTCAAATGAAATAGAATCCATGTTTCCTGGAGGCCATCTTCGTTTGAGTCGGCGGGGAGGGTTGTAAGTATTAGATGGTATGCGTAAAAGGGAGAAGTGGAAGGAAATGAGTTCTTGGACTGAGGGGGGATGTTGAATACATTGTGAAAGTGAATGTTGGATACATTATACATTATAATAGAATACATTTTCGGATATTTTGAGGATTTTGGATTGAAAGGATTGGACTTCACTGTCTTAGGAAAGTATTTTAATTTTAAGTATGGAGTTCCTATTCATTATTCGGAATAGGAGTTCTTATTGGAAATTAATTAAGGAATGAAAATATTTAATCAGTATGAAGCGCCACCTCAATACTTGATTACATTCAGGTATTCCAATTCGCCCCCTCTCCCCTCACTATCATAAAACGACCAATGAGGAGCAATGACTAACTGGATGTTAGGCAAAAATTATTTTATTTACTACTGGTTACTCTCCCTCCAACCATTTTTGGTCATGAGTGGGCATTTATATGACTATATACACCTAGCCACCCTATTCTAATACCTATGATGACACTGGGCAGACACGGGAGGCCTAGTAAGACTGTTAGTAGCAGCGTTGGAACCTTCTGAAATAATTGAGTCTCACCGGGGCTATGCTCCTGTATTGTAATTATGTAAATAAAAGTTGTTTTACAAGATTAGAGACTTTTAATTCATTAACCATAAATACAACAGGCGCTTCCGAAATAAAAGTGATCCTATGTAAGCTGTAGCCGAACGAGTAACGCACTCCCTCGTGCCATTATTATCACGGTATTTGCCTCTCGGATCAGCGGAAAGATATTCACCATCTATATTTATCAAAGCCATCGAATAAGGATATAATTCAATATTATCAAAATTTCCGTTGTTGCGGAATCAAGGGGGAAAAGCACTGGCTAGCTGAGCTAATAATTTTTTATTAATGATATGAGTATGCCATATAAAATATATCATGAAATAAAAACATATAATTTGATCAAATGGAGTGTTTTTCGACCGTAGATATTATTCTTAAATGATTTTAGTTGAGGTTCGGTCAAGGTGATCCAAAAAAAATACTAATTTAAAAAAAGAGTATTTTTTAAAAAGATTATCTGCCAAAGTTTCGGCTTACATTGTAAGCCATCTTCTGGCTGAAACGTTGGCAGATAATCTTTTTAAAAAATACTCTTTTTTTAAATTAGTATTTTTTTTGGATCACCTTGACCGAACCTCAACTAAAATCACTTAAGACCTATAATTTGGTAATTATAAATCTAATTTTATTAATATCTACGAATATACTATACGAGTTATAATTATAACAACTTTCTGTTTTTCTTGTTTTTTCGTGAATGTAAAAAATCACAAAAATCAGAGGTTACAGGGCGGTAGCTATTTTTGAAGCTATTGAATCTGTCGATTGTAAAAGACTATTTAAGACTTTATTTCAGTAATATATTTGCGTGATGAAAATATTTTACTAGTTAATTTAGTCTCTGCGTGTAAATGGAACATAATGTATCATCAATTTTGAGTCGAGCGAATATAATATAAATATCTATAATATTCTCTTTATGTTTTTGTAAAAAAGAGTGCATTATAAAGCAGTATAATTTTTATTTCAAAGCCTTTACTTTCAAAAACAATTTTTATTTTTATGTTAAAAATGACCTTTTATTAATATTACTTTGTAACTACATAACTTATAATTACATAAAACAGCGAGTGAGCGAGATATAAAACAAATTGTAAAGTTTTCTTTCGTGTAAGTAATCGTAGTTTCTTACTAACATTCTAACACCTATCTAAGGCCTTATGAAGAAAAATCTTAAATCCTTAAAAAGTCTTTGAGCGAATGAAGTGCTACCCCCCTCTAGTCGAGATATAGATCAGACCGTCATATTGTTATGGAGTCGTCATATACAGACGTCATATACAGACATCATATACAGACGTCATATACAGACGTCATATACACACCGCCTTATTTTCTTTCTCACCCTAGACCCCCCCCCCCCTCCCAAACACAATCAGCAAGGATGAAGACTGCAAATGACGAATTCTCTCGAACTAGAAATTTTTTTTATTTTTTTTTATTTTTTTTTTTTATTTGAGTGTTAGCCTTCCATTCAACCACTTAGGGTCATGGAGGAAGGGGCTATCTACAGGTTGCCACCCCATTTTAAACACCCATGGCTCAGGACAACCTTCTATATTATAAATTAAAGATTGACCTGAGCGGGATTTGAACCCGCGGCGTCAGGATTGCGAGACCCGTACGGATCCCCTGAGCTAGCCTGGCGTCCCAAACTAGAAATTTTAAAGAGGATTATTTATTTGCGGTTACCTAAAAATACCTCCTTCCTTTTATGTCTGTAAGAATAAAAAAAAAAAAAAAAAAAAAAAAAAAAAAAAGTAATTGAAACACAATTTTTCACTTCAACACATCATATATTTACTACATAAAAATATATGCATAAATATTACATAAATTATCAAAATTTTATAGGGACCACGGAGACGTCAAATACTTTATAACGCTAAATATCTTAGATAATTTTTAGTGCAAGGGAACAGAATAAAAAATCTAACTGTCCCAGCCAGGACAGTTAGATTTTTTATTCTGTTCCCTTGCACTAAAAATTATCTAAATTTACGTGGGATTAAAGACCACAAAATAAATAATATTTATAAAAGCTAAATATCTTAATTCTTTAAGTTGAATATGTTTTAATAAAACGAAATTAACAAATGCAGTAACCTTCCAGGCTCAAATACATTCTTAGCTATAACAAATGATGTCTTTATACTCAACTAAATTCAAATAAATGTGATACATGAGTAGTTTGTTTATTGAACCAAATTGCTTTAAAGCCAGGTGGAACTAATCTAATCTGCCTCATCGATATGTCGCTCATACTTTGTGGCTCTGTAGGAAGATGAGTTTCTCCCATTATCGAAAGAAAATACAGCACATGACTCTTCTGCTTTGTTATACAATCCAGAGCGAAGTAAACAGGGGTAAATCTAGCTACGCCTGAAGAAGGGACGAATAGAGGGACGAAAAGTAAGTATGGCGTATGTTTTCCCGTAGGCCAGAAACCCTTCGGCACCAGACATGATCACTCTATATAGGGAGGAGAAGAGAAGGCCCCAACTTGCAGAACGTACAGCGCATTCTAGAGAGAGCTCACGGTACCACAACGCCAGTGGACAGTGCTGAACTCCCTTGGTTGCCCTTAAAACTACACCCTCCCGCCCTTTAATTGTCAATACAAAAATTTAAATAGTTTTATTTCACTAGTCATTGTAGTTGGACCGTTCAATTTATTGGTCAATTCCAAAAGCCTATTGCGTCCAAGTTTTATATTCTTTTTTCCCGACACCATTGATAATTATTCAATTTAGCCTTTCTCCATATGACGGTTTGCAATATCAAGCTTAAATATATAATCCCATTTCTGTATTTAAAAAAAAAAAGGACCCTGGAAATGCCTCATCAATTTTTCGTAAGATTTTATATAAATTGATTGTTAGAAACATATTTGATGTTTATATTGACATATGATATTCAATAAATCTTTTCCAAAATTAACAAAACGAGTTACGATACGAGTTTACCTGTTCCGTAAAAATATATATAAAGGTCTAGAAGCTATAATTTTTTATTTTTCTTGATGGAAGTAGTCATTTCACTCTGAAATATAAAAGGAAAGACCATGTTCGTTATTGTATGAAATCTGACAAATAGGAATGGGGATTAAATCTTATGTCAAGTGTGAGTACAAAAAAGTGTTTTTTTCTTTTTCGTTTAGCGACCGTAATTTGTATTTTAGAGCGACGAAACTCACATTCCTGTATCGACATTCCTGTATTCCTTTATCGATTGAAGTGTGGAGTACATTACATGAAAAAATCAAAGCCAAGTGCCCATTACGTGCAATACTGAGGAATTCGCTTAGTTCACACAGCTCCTGCATTAAGGACTCTCTTTTTTTATTGGTATAATCAAGAAATAAAAGCCAGGAGTGCCATGCATGTTTAGAAGAGAGTGACCACGGCCCCATAACCTAAGTGGTTCAACAAAAAAAAAAAAATACATTTTTCATATATAATAAAAGTATTTAATATATTAAATTTCTAAACAAGAGGTTGACTTTTTTCTCTACCTTTTTTTTAAAGGTAATTTCAATCTAGGTTTTAAAAAAGTGCCATAATTCTCATTCTTCCATGATGTAGAACTTTTACATTTTATACTAATATTAAAAGTTTAATTAATGATATTAACAACTGTGTTGTCTAATAAAATTAAACAAGTTAAACTATTGATTTTCATTAAACTATTACTATTCTGTGTTATCGACGGATTTTGTCTGATTATTTTTAAACTGTGAGTTGAAATGTCACCCTATAATATGCCATAATAAGAAAATAATTCTCGTCCACTTATAAATCTCTTACAGGGCATTGTTAAAGCAACATATGTACATGACTTTGGTTGAGCAAACCCAATAGCAGTGTTACATATGGCAAGTGTTCAATTTGGGCAAATGGCCGAAAAGGGAAGGTTTTTGCCAGTTATTCCTGAAGACCAGGTTAGGAGAACCGACTTTCTCCCGTGAGCAGGTGACGAGGAACAGGTGAGCCAAAAGACTCACTGATTCCCTACACTCGGCTCTAGGTCACTTCTCCCCGCTATAACTCACAAATGATCGTCACCTGCCTCTCCTCTCGTCATTACCCCTCACCCAACACTCTTCTACAACGTTGCTAAATTTTTGAGTGATCTCTTATCACCTATTCAACTATCTACATCAGGATGTTATCGGAAATAAGTTCATGAACGAAGGGAATTCGGATTAAAATATTTAAAAAAAAAAACTTTGGTTCCCTTATGTGTGTTATTGTAATGCCTGTTATATAGTAATTTCCTGTATATATGAAATGGAAGTATTACAACCCTAGGGTTAGGTGCCTGAGAAAACTAACTGCACATTGCTCAGAAATAAGTTTCTCGGGGGTTTTATCAACATGTCATTTTGGACAGTACACGTAGTAAAAACACACATATTCCCCTCACATTAATCCGATTTTATATTTTCTTTTTCCTTCTTGTTTCAGGTAGAAAAATAAATTCAATGAGTATGTATGTGCGTACAAAAAATTATCCTAACTACAATCCTAAATTGTTATTCTTTTCCATCATTATTATTATTATTAGCAATATCATATTGCTCATCATCATAATTATGTTATTGTTGATAGTGGTGGTATGATGCTGGCGGTGGTGGCGGTGGTGGTAGGGGTATGATGCTGGCGGTGGTGGTAGGGGTATGATGCTGGTGGTAATAATAGTGATAATAATAGTGATAATAATGATGATCGAAATATCGATCATAATAATCATAATGAATTATTATTAGCGATATTTTGATTATATTGTATTGTACTCAATTATAAGTACAATTGTATTTTTCATTTAATCATCAAAATTATTATTGTACTTATAATGATAAGTAAACAAATTAGCAGTTAGCAGTAAATAAAGGCGGCTGCTGGGACGTTGCGATCCCTTCACTCTCGTCAGTGTCCAATGCACTCACACTAACACTAAGAGCTGTGCAATCAGTACACATCCTGAGGGCCTCATTCCCTGTGTAGTACCACCGGTCGCAAAAGCAGCCCATTAAATATATAGAATAAACATAGACGTAGGAATAAAGAAGGGCTCTTTCCTGGAGATCTCCATGGCACGTCTGGAGGTAGGACTGGACGTGACAGCATACAGTGAGCAAACAACGGGGGTTTTCAGAAGTATGGAGGAAAGCCGAACGATTAATGAAGGAAAAATTTAAGCTTTCTTCGAATTTGGAGATCATCTCTCATTTGGAGTGTAAGACCTTTTTCGCAGGGAGAAAGGAGATGTACTACGTGAATATAAATAACTATAAATATAAATAAATAAAAAATTAAATGAATATGAACACTCTTGCCACGAAGCTTCTCGGTGGACCTTGTCTGTAATCGAAATAGACTCTTCAGAAAGATAAGCATCGAGATATCGGTATTATCTCAAGAAGAATCCCTAATCAAGTGCGTGCCATTTTATAGCGACAAGCTGAAATCGAGAAAGTAAAAGCTGATGTTGCATTCGAAATTGAGAGAAGTGACAGGGCACTTGACCTGCAGATGTGAATTATGGAGATGATACGAACAGAAACAGAAAGGGATAATGCAGAGGAAATAGATTTGCCTGCACAACATGAAGTCGATAGTTTGGGAGAGAGTAGCCAAGTCTGTGATAATGGTACCCATAAATAGGAGAGACTTTAATAGTTTTTATTATAAGAGATTATATAAAATTATATCAAGGATCTGTTGCTTCGTAAAGAGCAATGCAGGAAAGTGCACTGATGAACAGAATTTCCTATAATGAAAGAAGGACATGTTAGAAGCTCTTTGCCCAGCCCTGAGACAGCATTAATAAAACTCATGGCAAGTATTGATGCAACAGTAGTTACTGCCATTGGACAGGTAGGAGGCTGAGTGGGGCAAGAGGTTGATGTTATATTGCAATTAGGTAAAGCAAAGTCTGGATAATCGTACAAGAATGTATTAAAAGGATGCAGCTCGCTGGCTAAGCGGTATCAAGGATCATAATAACATCCATTGTTTACATTCTTAATTACATGCTAAATGACTTCAAATGTTCCCTTCACCACATAACAATATCTAAAGCGCAAATTGGTTGGTTACATATGATTTTGTAACAGATAACCTTCATAATACCGAGGTCATAGGTACGCAAACTGGTACCTTACATCTGTAATTGCTGGCAAATAGATAATTATTGATTTCATATAGACATATATATATATACATATATATATATATATAAATGTGCTATGTATGCACACTGCTATGGTCATTTCATTATGGTTAGAAGCATAGAGTGTTTAGGTCATGTAACCGGAGTGGGCACTCTAAGACGCCACCTCATAAGGTAATATTCGCTTTAGTTAACGGCTCTTCAAGAATAGGTATGCCGAGAGAAAAATGNATATGTATATAATATATAATACTATATGCATATATTTGTAAAAAAAAAACAAAAAAAAAAAAACCTAGGTATATTGGGATAAGTTATTTATTATTACGGGTAGGCTAATCGCTAATAAAAGACCGAATGACATTTCCTCTGGATGACAATATAAGAAGGACAATAGGCGTGAATAAAAGAAAACATCAGGCTTAAACGACTTATTTAAAAGAGAACGACTGGATTCGAATGTGTTTGTTTATTGGGAATGTCATCCAGCTGAAAGGATTGGTGCCGAACGAACGCAGAGCTATGGAGATGCTGCATTTTGTCTTAATATAGAAGAGGAAGCAGTGATACTGGACTTAAAGAAGATTGTGAGGAAGTAACTATGGCAGTTGGCGACTTTGTTAAGTAATGCCGAAGTAATAATGCTGGCATTATAGGAAAAATGGTTTCTGTGTGGCTACCTGGCATGCTGGATACTGCAATCATGCTTGGTATATTATCTGTGCAGTGTAGGCAGTAAACAGCTAATAAAAGAAAGTGACACATAATGAGTAGGTCTATAAAGAGCAGGTCGGCTGGGTTTCCTGCCTTAAATTTAATGTATAAGAAGGTTAAGTCTTAACCTAAGAAGTAGGTAACTAAGTATATGGCTAGATGAATCAATTAAAAATGGATAAAATTCACATACACCGAGTTTAATTCCAACAAATAAATAAAACTTAGTAATAGAAGTTCTATATTGAAGTTATTGAGGTAAATGTATTAATTAACTAAATAAAACGGCAGAGTCGAGGAAAAACTTCACTGTAATAATAAAGATAGATTGTAGCAGAACGTGGTTAATATGGAGGTAAAAAAAACTATGTATAGGTTACAATCATGTGTTGCCAGTAATAAGCATAAATCTTTCAATGAACGATGAATTAAGATAACAATTAATAAATGTAATAAAACAATTTATCTCAACAGAAGTTACCGTTCCGTCCTGGTGCCTTCCAATTCTGTGTTTTCTTAAATGCTTTGTATAGATAAATCATGATCCATTGCCCTGCCTAGCATCGAGAATCCAATTCACCTACAGATTGTAATGGATTGACTGAGATCAGATTGAACTTCAGTAGTGTTTTCCATCTTCTTGTGTAAGTGGAGTTGTGTCTCCTTCAGATACACCTTCCTGCCAGCGATAGAAGGCCCGTTCTTCCTCGGTAGCCTTTGATTTTCAGAGTAGACAAAGAGGATTTCCCGAATCTTCGTGTTATGGCCGCATGCGCCGAGAGCCGCTGTTTCACCGTCACCAGAAATCCACAATGTACTCCATTTCTAGATGTAGGTGACCCAGAAGGGAAGCGGGATTTTCTAATAACACAATTAACCTTAGCCCCCGAACAACGGCCTTCACCTTGCTTGACCTCCTGATGCCCTTCCCTAGTTATGTAGTTCCCCAGCCCGACCATGTAGGTAGCCTTCTATGTCTATGTGGCTCTTTCCGACCTCTTGCACGTTATGTGTTTCAGCTCAACTCACTCCCTGTGCAACAACATTATCGACTGCATAAACCATAGCATGGACAAGCTGGTAGCAGAATTTTGAATACATTCGTTCATTACTTTACCTTTCATTATTTTCATTCATAGCCCTAGAAAGGGGGATACTAACGTGTTTGTTCATATGCATTCGTGCAGTCCCTTTTTAACCTCTCTAGCAAATCGCCTTGTCCTCTGTTATCAGTAAGATTCCATTTTACAGGAAACCATTGTTAGGGGCCATCATCATCAGCTAGTACGGTTTTCCCATAGAAAAAGGACTGAGGGACCCAGGATACGAACCCAGGACCTTTACTATGTGACTTATGCATACCACTTGCCACACTACTGGTCGTACACGCACACACATCTCTGTGCGCGCTCGCGTGTCTATGTGACAGATTATTTGAACATTTCATTCCTTGTTTTTGCGATCATAGCAACTATATATAATTTTATTTATGTTAATATAAGTAGTTATGTTTTGAGAAAATAAAAAAACCAATTTCGAATAATTTCTAATATGAAAAAACCTCAGCCTTGGAGGTTATATGTAAACAACAAACAAGTGAGAACAATATAATTTAACTGATTAATTAAGTCTTTGTAACTTATTAGGTCAACTAAATTATCTGACAAACTCATACATCACACATAGACACCCGTCAGTCTATTGTAGTTAGGTTATTCATAAAATTTGGTTTACTTTCCTGTTGGCAGGCGTCTTTTGTTTTAGTTTTTTATGTGTTTTTATATTATTTTTGTATCTAATTGAGAAGTATACGGCGAATTCTCATGACGATTATAGTATTTTAATGTTTCAAGAAAATAACGAATAAATTTCACTTAATCAAATAACTCATTAAGATTAAGTGAATCTTAATCTTAATTTTTCGTTACTGAAAAATGCATGATGTATATTTATTTTAATAATTATAATTCTCCCAAATTTTGCTTTACCTCAAAGAATTTCTGTTCAGGGGATCACGGATTTTTTTTTTTTTTTTTTTTTTGTTCGAATGATTAATTCTAGTGGTTATCTAGAATTTACATTTTTAATCAAAATATATAATAACAAGTATCCTGTGTAATTCAGATTTGAATCACAGCTTAGTGAACATTTTAATTTTAATTTAGTTTATGCTGGATTCATCTATTTTTATTTTTGTGGTTTTTAGAATGAATAATCAAACAGGAAAAATCTATTTCCTGTGGTCACACCCCCAGTTCATCAACCCCGAAGTCGCCTTCTGGTAAACCACAGATATCCAAAAGAGATCTCATTTTTGAAGCAATTTGTGGAGAAAAAGAACCAATCTCGAATCAATCCTCCCCATATAACATATGTCCTCAAGTTCTTAGCCTGGTGGAAGATGAGAAAGTTGTTGAACTCAACCTGTTAAAATAATACTGTCTCTAAAAAGACTGGTTTTCTGATTTTTTTTTTTCTTTTTGAAGTAAATATATGCTATTTTAAATTAATTAATTTGCCAAAAAATAATAAACACAATTTGCTCCATAACTCACATTAAATGGCACAATGATTAGAAAATCCAACTTCTGTAAAACGGTACATTTCGTGCTCCATCTTTTATTGTATATACATAATGCACAAACTTTACTGTTTTACGAAAGCTCCAAGAAGCAGGGAGTACCTCATATTTATTTCATTTATTTCCATCTTATTTTTTGTCGAATTATTATTAATATTCTCATTTTATTAGTTCGATATTATTGTCATGGATTGTCAGCAATTATTTATAACAGAAGAATTAAAAACTAATTAGTAACCAAAGATATTTTTAATTTAGCCAGCGTTTAGGCCTAAATTTCATGATGCTGTTGGGCAGGTGTCTCTCTCCCTCCGTGACCCTACTCTAAAAATTAATGGAAACAATATAATTATGTCTCAAAAATAAAATATTTAGGCTTAAAATTTGATTATAAATTATCACGGGATGAACGCATTAAATCACTTAAAGCTGAATGCATGCAAGCTCTAAATTTGTTAAAACTTATCATGCTGCAGATATAACTTTGATGCCAAATATCGATAAATCGAAGCCTAATCAGATAGTCATAATCTAGATTAAGGTTGGATAGTGTACGGTTCAGCAAGTCCCAGATACCTGAAGATACTTGACTCAGTTCACCACACCGGTTTGCTAATAGCTACTGGTGCCTTCATATTCAGCCCTGTTGTTAGTTTGAATGCAGAATCTTGAGAAATGTCACTCAATTTAAGAAGAGTACAATTATCTTTATAATTTTTTATTAAAACAATGTCCAAATACTCCCATCCTCTTCTAGATCTATTTTATTCTATAGAACCAGTTACGTAAAGCATAGAAAATATGAATAAAGTATCTTCATATACGCTTATATTGGTTTATTTAAATTTAGTCTTAATCTTATTTTGAAACAGGCTAATTCCCCTACTCGTTAGTTTCTTACAAATTTACATCTTTGCCTTGAATTAAATAAATACAGTAAAAAAGAAAAGAACCATAAAATATTTAAGAAAGAATGTAACAAAATTAAATCTTCACCCACTAAATTTAATATTTACCAATTGATCGAAAAATGTGCAGGTTACTGGTGCAGCAAATCTTTCGAATAACACTAATTACAAATAGTCGATATCCCCTACAGATAAACTGTCTGCGATCAAGAAAGCTCTTGGCGTTTATCTGCCCAAAACAAACTGTTTACTCATAGGTTCCAATACATTATTTATCTTAATAAAAATAAAAATTCAAAATCGCCTGTACATTTTATTCTCTAATTCAAGACGTTTATTATAGCGTAGAAAATCTTAAAAAAACATAATATCAAAGTCGTGTTATGCTGGATACTAGGACATTCCGATATAGAGGATAATATAAAAGTTGACTCTCTAGCCAAAGAAGCTGTCAAAAAAGGAATTAAGTACATAAGCATACCTTACTATGACCTAATATCTGGACGTAAATTCCGCGTAAAACGAAAGTGGCGAAGCGGAGGAACTATAGAGATAAAAAATTAAGGGAGATAAAAAATGGCATTAATAATTGGAAAAGTTAACCCGCTCTAAGCGAAGAAAAGATATTGCTTTAACACGATTGCCTATAGGCCATACCACTCAAACCCATAATTATTTAATGAGCAAAGATTCTTCTCTGTCCTTCTTGCGGTGTTATGTTGACAATTAAACATATTATCACTGAATATCGGAAGTATTCTTTTGAAAAAATTAAAAATATCCCTACAGACTTAACGTAAGCATTAAGAGATAATACTAACTCCACAGCTCTCTTCTGCCAAATCTGAGACAGAGATCTGAGAAAGGATCCCAATACTAAGCCCTCTAGCGTCTAAATAATGAAGTTCCCCCCCCCCCCCCCCCCNAAAATGCTCAATAAGGAACCTTCGATAAAATTTTCAATAATGTCGTGAGACGAATATTTTAGTTTACATTTCACATATTCCTTCTGAAATTCTTGCTTTTAACTTGTTTTCTTTCTTTTTTTTTTAATTTTACTTTTAGTAAGCATCTGCATAAATTAACAATTGTTAACAGGAATTAATAAAAGAAAACATTGGAAATGTAGTAATACTAATCTGTACATACAGTTACACAGATCATTTACCTAAAACAATTGAAGCTCACTATTGCTAATCTTTATTCTATACAGTTACACAGATCATTTACCTAAAACAATTGAAGCTCACTATTGCTAATCTTTATTCTGTATTATCAAAAAAACTATTATTCTATTTATAAACATTAATTTTATTTGTGGTTTTTAGTCCCAGGTAAATTTAAATCAATTAATGCAAGGGAACAGAATAAAAATCTAACTGTCCCAGCCAGGAATCGAACCTGGATCTCCTGCTATCCGGGCCGGTGCATTTTCCACTTACGCTACCGAGACTAGCCAAATGAGTTATTAAATTCCCCGCACAAGTGTCGAGAGCCTAACCTACGAGCCAGACGAATATATCGTCTTATGCTCAGAGAGCTGCCCTGGCTGAGACAGTTAGAATTTTTTATTCTATTCCCATGCATTAATTGATTTAAATTTACGTGGGATTAAAAACCATAAATAAAAACGCACCGTCCCGGAAAGCAGGGGATCCTGGTTCGAGCCTTGGCTGGGACAGTTAGATTTTTTAATCTATTCCCTTGCATTAATTGATTATTCTATATACATTTTTTTATACGTTACAGAATGTGTATTCTATAATGAATATAAAATTTTACTCGATAATTTTTCTACAATGAACAATATTTTACTCGATCGCAGATGTTCATTAGATTTAATATTAATGGACATAGATAAAAACAAAATTTTCTAAGGCACAAATAAGTAAATATTTAACAAAAAAAATGAATAAATATTCTATTGATATTATTTAAGTTCGTCACTCAGAAGCTCCATAATCTAAGAAGATTTTCCATGTTTCATTTATGATCATAAAATTAAATAAGAAAAAATAACGAATTAAATTCAGAAGCCGTAAAGAACAACGAGGGAAGGCTTCACTCATCGTAGTTATATTCGTAAATTTATTCCTTAAGAATGGTTTTTTTATATAATTTGTTAGAACATTTCATTTTACTTCTATTGTAGTCTATAAACTGTTTCATAACTAAATAATAACATAGATATTACAATTATAAATTTTAGTCTCCCTGGAACCCAACTCCTTCTGTCTCAAACAATTTCCTTAAAGATATTCCTTTTTATAAAATCCTAAATACCAATTTTAGTTATTATAATTTGAAAATAAGTGAGTCCGCCCATCATTTGAAAATACATTATAAATTCTTAATATTTTTTATTTCATAGAATATAAAAGCTATAAAAAAACTTTATACAGTTTGTGAACAATTTTAAGATTTTTCTTCGAAAATTAACTTCCAAAGATTCGGAATATTATATTTAAGGAAAGAAATCTTTCTGACACCTGGCGCGTCATGTTAGAATAAATTTTTACGTAGGCCATATTGACTGGTCTAGCACAGACCAGTACGGTCTTGGTAATAAAACAGGTTCACAAACGTCGGAAGATAAATGAAGAGTTAGAAGCCAAGTGTATCTGATTCTGATCGTCTTTCTTCTTTTATTATATAAATTTAGTCTATGACTTCATCAGAATACTATAATGTCTTTCAAATGATAGCCAAGGAGCTGCGTGCAGTCTCAGAAACCACATGGCACGTGCACAACCATCCGATGCGCATCTGGCTTAGCGTGTGCCACAAGAACTCATCTTAAGCTGGTGAAAGTCACGTGGATGGATACCACAAACCTATGCTTTCTACAACAGTGCAGGAGAAAAGAAAAAAAAAATTGATGTAATAAATAAAGAATAAAGGGGGAAAAAGTGGGTAATTTACCTTTAAGACTTTTTATAATCCTAGGATAAAGCGTTGGATTCAAGTGTGGCCAGCTGTCGTGCAGGTGGTGGCGACCCCAGGTCCCGTCTGCCGAGAGAACATAGCATCCGTTGGTAACTGTTCCCTGTCTCATTAGTTTCCACGGAGGAGACTAGCCAGCAACAACCCAGTGTTTACACCAGGAACACCCCTTCCTCATCCGGGAGAGAAGGATTGAGTACAGGAAGGATTGAGAGCAGGAAGGATAGCCTCCTACTCAATCATGGCTCCTCATGGGACATCGGAGAGAAATCGATCAGTGCTACCTCTAGGCCGAGAGGGAGGGAAGGATCGGATATGTTACTCCAAGTTCTGTCTTAAATCTCTTCTCAAATGTACAAAATGTTTATTCTGACCCAGTGACATGTCACACTCAATACATTATTGTTTTTTATTCGCTTTAATACCTTCTCTGTCAATAAAAAGAAAAGTTTTTTTATAGGAGTTGCGGAATAGTCGATGCTTTCCAAAGTTGCGCGGTGGAGACTTGCTCTATATCATAACCTTGCTCAATGCCATTGTTGTTTAGAATAAGATGTTTAGGTTCGAAATCGTTTGAACAACGATCCTATAAAAATTTATTCTAATTTAAAAAAAAAGAAAAAAACAAAAGGCTGAAACACTAATGACTATGACTGTTCGATAGCACCCTTAATAAGAACAGTATCCTCTGTAAAGTTTTTTTCTGATAACTGGTAATAGAGCTATTCGAGAGATATAATACTTTGAAACTTGAGGGGACTAATAGCTCATAAACTCAGAGGGTCTAAACTTGAAAAAAAAAAAAAAAAAAAAATTTAACCTGTTTCAAGTGGTACTTACTTCAAAACTTAAACTTAATTTTATTTTATAAAGAGAATATATGATGTTACTGTGAGTTAATGAATAAATTTAATAAAATAAAAAAAATATATTTTTAAAACATCTGANCCCCCCCCATTATGAAAATAAAAAGCTTTGCATAGCGCTCAACTGTTGGTTTAAATGCTACTGTACTAAGTTCGTTATTTCCACTTTTTTTTGTAAACAGCTTTCTATAACTTTGGCTCGTTAATGGCTGAAGAAGAGTCATTCATTAAGAGGAAATGTTGGAAGGGGGACTGAATACATTTAAATTTATACCAATATAATAACATAATTTTCCAAACACCAATACTATTGTTTTTAATACAAAAATCTAAGAAAACTATTACAGAACGTAATAGATAAATTACTAGAGAGGATTTACTTCAGTATTATTTAATAAAATTCTGTATTACTAAACAGTCTCATTATTTTTAAAATATAAAAATGTTTCAATATTAAGTTATTTCATTACAAACCGCTAAATAAGTTTTTGTTTGTCTGTAACCAGATAATTGGGATAGGGGCTAAGAAGAAGATAAAACAGTCAATATATTCATTATTATTCGTTTCATGAAAAAAGTATATATAGTACAATAGTCGGAAAATGTTTTTTTAAATTTATTATTGTATAAAATTTTGAGGAAAAATACTTTTTAAAGAAGATAATTAGGAATTTAATTATGAATGTTGGTTGTTTTTTGTTTTTTTGGGGGGGGGGGGTTTTTTTTTTTTCTTTCCTGTATTATCCAGAGCCAACTTATCAAGCAACATATTAATGTCTTGTATTTGCTCTTAACTATGTCCGTCTTCACTGAAGATTAGGAATTTGGCTTGGTTCACTCTGTTCTTAAAAGGGCAATCTAGATATGTGCTTGAAAATAAATTCTTTATATTTTAGATTTTTTTTTTTGTGATTTCTTACGTCTTACGTGTCGTCCGTGGAAATGCGTCCCATTAAGCAAGGATTTGGAAAGAATCAATTAAAATTTCTCTGAACAATGATAAAATTGGAGTATTTTTTCAATAGAGGCAAAATAAAGGAGTATTAAGAGTATTCATTAAATTGAAGAATGCAAAAAATATTTTCCATAATAGAACTCTTGATATCCACAAGGTGGGTAAATCCAAATGGTATTAAAATATTAATTATTCTCGTAGGGCTTTCAAACTAGATATTAGCTCGGTAGTTACTTGTCAAAGGCCTATCTTTCTCCATTATCTACAGCCATCAATAAAACTGGGCTGACTAATCTGTCCTCTTGTATTTCTTATCTTTTAATTAAGAGACTGATTTTCATCTAAAAAAAACATGATCAGAAAAAAATCGTAATATTTACTTTTTTACTGTACTTCTGATATAATCAGCGAATGAAGGATTGGAGAATACTTAGGCTTGCTTAATTTACTTGGCTCTGCAGTGAATTATCATAATTTATAATCATTAGATTCGAGATCCGTTTTATCTCTCTTTTTTCTCCAATTTAGGCTGAATTACCAAAATGTAGAACTGATTGTTTAATATATGTCTTTTTTATCATCTATTAACTCGTGATAAACCTATCTTTATTAATAAATACAACAAATTCAAGTATATTTATTGCATTTATCTAAACAGCTTTTGAGTTATTAAATCGAATTTTTTAAATATATTTAAAAATGCGGTAAAATATTTCACATAAAATAAATTCTCTTGTGAATCTTGAATATTTTCTCAGCCATTTTTCCAGACGAAAGATAATTAAATTTTAAATAACTTTATCGTAAGAAATGTATTCGCTTTGAAGTAATAGATTTTAATTGACTTTTTCAAACTGGTATATTCATATAAATATATAAAGGGGTGTATAAAAAATAAAAAAATTAAAAAAAAACTTTTTATCAAATTCAAGATTTCAAAGGACTGTAAACGTTTTAATCCTATTTAATCTTTCAAATACTCAATAATCCCTTCAGAGCATTCTTTAAGCATGTTAAATCCATTTTGCTTCTTCAACAAAAGCCTCATTTTTGTTGTGTGTTTCAAAGAAGAAACATGACAGTGTCCTGCAAAATTCTCGTAAATTTAAGGTATTTGTGAGAGAAAAAATATTTCACAGCCGCTAAAGCAACTCGTAAATAAATTGAATATAAAGGGGGCTCTTGACCTGCGCACTCTGACCTGGGTTGGTTTATAAAATTGAGCAGTAGATATACGACGTTGACAGGAAGAAGGAGTCTGGTCGACCATTAATGGGTACTGATGAGGTTCTGCAGAAAGCTGTTGAGTAAAATCCTCCTCAAGTACTCGCGAACTTGCCAGGGAGTGTGGCGTGTCGAAAGATACTGTTAGTTACCATCTACTCTCCATGTGGAAGGTGAAGATGAGCAGTAGACTGGTCCCTCAAGAACTTACTCCTCAGCAATCAGATAATAGGTTAGAAATTTGTGATAATTGTTGAAAACCCCTTCTCATATGAGATATTTTACCGAAAGATTTTTACCAAAAACAAAAAGTAAGATAACTGGCGAAATCCGAACACCCATAAGCAGGGACTATATCGCGGTTAAACTGCTTATTCGGTTACTGCAGGGGGGAAACTTGAAAACATTCATGCTTTGCGTTTTTGAAATTTTGAATATCTTATATATATCACAAATTTGTTTCTGATGGATACTCTATGAATTCCGAAGCCTACAGCGAACAACTGGAAAGATTATACGCGAAGTTGTCTGAGCGTTATTCTGCTTTGATCAACCGAAAAGGAGTTTTATTCCAACAAGAATTATCTGTTGGAGCATTAGCTCTTCCTCAGAATCCCCGTCGAACCAAAGAAAAGTTTAAAGAATTCCAAGGGTTGGTACTCCTACCTCATCCACTATATAGTCCAGAACTCGTACTTCCGGATTACTACTTGTTTCGATCCATGTTCCACTTCCTTTGAAGGAAAAACTTAGATAATTTTGCGGAAGTTTAAATTACCGTCCAAAAGTTCTTTGAGAGCATTCACAAGGAATGGTATCAAAATGAGATCCAGCAATTGGCGAGCACATGGCTAATGACGGTATACAACGATAAACTATACTTTGCCTACACTGGGGAACACATTTTTTGTTGAGTTAGATCTGACACTGTTTTTTTACTAATTCTTGGAGTCTGAATCTGAGAATAACCTCAGATTTTTTCTATCACGTCAACCTATAAAACTACAGGATGTCCTCAGAAATCATAAAAAAAACATGCCTTTAAAATAACATGACGTAAAAACGTACCAAATATACAGTTTACATAGCATTTAATGTAAGTTAAATCGAGTTCATACAGATAAAAAATTTTAATTAATGAGCAGTATTTAAAAATTAAGATAAACATTTGCGTTTGTGGCTTTTTCTGGAGTGTTTAGTTTGTGTACATTTTCGCTTGATGCTCTAACAATAGTCAGCCATCATATGTACGTTCCATCTACCTTGATACCTTGCTTCCATGACCATCAAATCTTGATGGAAACGCTCACCCTGCTCATCACTTACTGCACCAAGATTGTTCGGGGAATTAGCAAGGTGGCTGTGTAAAAAATGCAAATTAAAGCTAATGTTGCAACCTAGCTTTTGCAAGCTTTCTAAGAGTTTCTGGACAATTTCGGAGAAATTCAATACTCGTGCATTTCCAAGAAAGTCTTTAACAATGTTTTTGAATGCAATATCCGTATTGCCCTTCTTTCAAAGATGGAAATTCATTGAAAACTGGCATGGGGACTTCGGCAGAATGCGGTACTGGGCGTATAGCTGACGGTAAACTTGGAAACTCTATTTTACATTTGTTTTCCCTGTTATATTATATATGTTTTCACTATACAAAAGTAACAATCACTTGAATGATCTTTGGGCTCGCGCCAAATCATAGGTATACCAAATGGAAGGTTAGCACGTGTCCCCTTGGTCCACATCCGTAAACCATCAACACACTTTATGAGGTGCCCATGCTTTATCTTGATCACCAAGTTTATCTTTAAAATGGGCAAAATATGCTTGTCTGACAAACGTACTGATGTTTGTCCTTTGACTGGGTATGGTAAAACCACACAACGAATAGGGGCTGTTTTCGCACTTTCGACGTGTAGGAGCAGAGGTAGCCATAAGGAAACGTTTCAGTTTAAACACACTATGTAGTTCTGTACACTTCCTTAACGAAATACTAAATACTGCTTACCGACACACAACGTTTCACCACAGTATAACAGACGTAACTAAACAGGCAGGTCTAGACCAGCATGCACCCTACCCACCTAGAAACCGAACGTGACGTTGTAGAAGAAAAATAAAAACCGTTTTGAAACCAGCATGCTTAATTCTATAGAGAGCAGCTAAAAACTCTAACTCAACAGAAATTTAGTTTCAAATTGTTCCCCAGTGCTAATTAATATATTATATTAAAGATATAATATTAGATATATTCGGTTAAAAAACGGTCATTTTTTTAAAATAAACTAATTATTAATAAAATGTATAAAACATAACTGTGTTAAGATTAATTTTATAACATTTATACCCTACAAAATTGTTTCCCTATAAAAGGTGTATTTATGAATTCACTGAAGATTATAAACTCCTAATTGATTTTTAATTAAAAGACCTTTATGATATTTTGTTGTCTTTACATTATTACATTTTCGTATATTAGTGAAGTTAATATTTCATTATATATATTTAGGTACAGGTAGATTAGAACTGTAAATATGTTTATGTATTAATATAGTCAATTCATAACATTCATGCTCAGAAATATTTTTACAGAAGGCACGAAATGAGGGTGAAATCTAAACTTCATAATTCTTTTGGACTTTCTTAGACCATTTTAGTAGTTTATTATCATATATCCACCTTTAAACGAGACACGGAAAATCTGCTTGGATTACGCAGCTCCTGCGTGAGGGACTTTTTTGTGTTAGCTGTAAATCGGGGTATGAGTAATGCCGGTTAAGCATATGGGAAGTTCGACTATAAAAGTGTATTAATTTCGATCCTGCGGGTATATGCTAAGTTTGCTCAACCTCCTTCTTTCTTTGCTATATAAATTTAAGTAACATGTCGTGCTTGATTTGTGTAGCTCATTCGAAATCAAGTGAGTTTTGACTGAGGCAAGGTAAGGTGGGTGGATATGCAGATTGTGGGGTTCTGGCCGCTGAAGAGACTGAAGGATGTCGTCACTCCTGAAGACCTCGGGTTGGACGTTGAGAGTGTCGTTCTCGTCTGAATCAATAATTAAGCTCTTCTCGCGGGCTCGGCCTATCGCGGTGGGATCTCGCGGGAACATCTGTCGACTGAGTTGATCCTCCCATACACATACATAACTGGAACGCCTCATCTGAAATAGTTCAGCTTTATTTACATTCAGTCAGAGCAGCCGTCGGTTCTCATTTGTTTCTTTTTTAGAATAACCTGCGCAAGACTTTTTGCAAAACTAAAAAAAACACTTTATATTATATTACTTTCTTTATAGAAATTTATAATAATGATAAATTAATTTAATTTCCCCTTGCTGTAAGTAAGAAATTTAACGCACTATATTGTTAAATATTTGAAACACGAGTACTTTGAACTTTCTTTGCTATATAAAAATGTTATATTTGTGTTGAATTGAAAGAGGAAAAAAAATATTAGCCTATGCATTTTTTTAAAAACGTCAACCGTAGCTGACGTACCGAAGCTGTATGAACTCCATGTTTCTTTAGAGATGGACTTAGCGAAGGTTGAATGACTGTACTTAAAGTACTGATTATATCAATGTAAAAAACTAAGATTATTTATGAGTGTAATTGGATGAATTGGAGAGATGTTCAGATAAAGAGGTTCTTCACCTTGGGGATTGAGAAGTAATAGAGTTTTCGGCCTAAATTTGCTACAAAAAAAACTGAATTTCCACTCAAAATGATCATTTTTCTCTTTTTATTCGGGGAGGATTCGGTTTGATTTTCCAATTATTATAGCTCTCTTCTGCAAGCTGACATAAAATCGAAATTTCAACGAATAATTAAAAATATTAAAGAAAATTGCATTTATTTTTTGAATCAGCTTTAGGACCGAACCCCTACTATCTGCTAAATTAGACAGGAGGACTTGAAATACGATTAAGGGATAAGTTATAGGGATAAAGCGGCCAAAATCTGTATATTACTTCAACAAAGCTATAACATAATAATATTTAAGGATATTTAAACTATAAAAATAGTTATTTAGCACAATCTGATGGCCAATAGACTAATAGAACTTACTGTTAATAGTGTTCGTTATGTAAACGGCACTGAATCTAACGCATGCGTCATCGAAAGATTGATTCTAATTTGATCAGATAACCATTTTTTTTTTTAAAAAAGTCTAATTATCAGTGAGATTATAGTGTGAAAACTTATTTTTTAATCTATAAAGGCATTTTAATTTGAATGCAATCTAATTCTGATTAAAATTATTATTTGAATATAATTTATTTAAAGAAGAAAAAATAAGTTGACAGTTAGAGAAGGTCATGCGATAAAAAACAAATTGGCTAATTGGCTAGTATCTTTTTAAAAAAAATTCTGTCAGAATCACAGGCTTAATTAATAAAGATTGAAGTTGAAACTGAAATTCATATATCTCAACTGCATTATTGAGTAATTATATTTTTCTGGAGGTCAGTTATTATTGGTTACATATAAAGATGACTTTCTAGTCCTTAATATTGTGAGGTACTGCTGATATTTTCAAGCTGAAAAAGCTCATCAATATTCCTACATGGTTGTCTCTTTACTCCAGCCGAAGGGAGCAGCTTAATCTGGAATTAATGCCGATGGTCGGTTATCCAGTGGAACCTCCCTCCAGTATAGCGGGCTGTCGGGCTGGTAGTTACTCCTAATAAAGCTGTGGTTCCGTATCGAGGACAGGAGATCCCAGGATAAGAAGAGGCTGCGCTCCAGACAAAGGCCGCGTGGCTCGTGCCAGAGAGTGCAGGTGGAGAAGGCAGGTGCCGCGGATACACTAACAGACTGTTTTTTGCCCCCCCCCCCCCCCAATCACCTGAGAGTGATAGTGGGGCGACTTAACGGGACGGGCCTCATTCAGCTTCAGGAGGCCTATCTTCTGCGGCCGATCTTCTGACTTGCTCCTCTCATTCTGAATCACTAACCAGCCTCTGATATATTTCAGGGAGTCGTGGCGCGACTTCCCCTGCAGAACCATACGGTAGGCCTATCTCCATTCAGTCTAAGTCTAGACCCGGTCCAAATATTCCGCCAACAGTTTTCTTTGTAAATATTCTTAAAATCCACATCTCTTCCGAAATGACATCTTATATGAGAAAAGAGCCAGGACCTATCCTAAAGAAAATGATCTCTCTACAACATAAGTCAGGAATTCGTAGCGTACCTAACTTATAAGATTACTCTAAAGATAATCGAGATATTCTGAAAAAATACATCAAAGTCCTAAATTTCATTATGCCTACCTATTGTCTTTTTTTCCAACGGGAGTGTAGAAAATGAAAATACCGGTAATGCATTCTTATGCTTACGATCAGTTAATGTGAAGCAGAAGTAAGTACCAATAGCCAAGTAACTGTCTTGCCTTATGCTTACGATCAGTTAATGTGAAGCAGAAGTAAGTACCAATATCGAAGTAACACTGTCTTGCCTACTGTATTAGTGATACAAATGTTTACAATAATGTATTTATGTACGTGCTGTGGCGATGCAAAGTTCTTCTCGAAGGGGCTGCGCCATGTAAGCAGATTTCCCATATTTCAATAAAGATGGACACAAGTAAGAGTGAATGAGGAAATTTAATTTGCATGCCTGAGAGCACAATTAAGTAAAAGACATGACCATTAAACTTTGCTTTTGTCTGTTCGAAAAAGGAGAGAGGGAGAACTGCTCACCTATTGAAGATCAATTTGAAAATTTATTTCTTAATAAGAGTTTTTCGTAAATATTTTATATGAAAATTAGAAAAACACAATATTCACCTTTGTGTTCCAAAATAAACGATTTCCTCGTACTCTCGACTGATTTTAGCTATTATTGACCTCTTCAATGGTTTGCAGAAATAAGCATCAATTCCAATTTTGGCATTATTATTTTTAAAATGGTAGAAACACTCACCTATATATTTTTTTTTTTTAAGGAACATATTTTTAGCTTCTTAAATGTAGGATCGGTGAAGAACTATTGAAATTGTTATAAGTCGTGTCATCGTATCAACGTGAATAGCTTGATCTCTATTATATATAACTGCTAGTAATAAAACCAAATTCAGTGTTCAGCTTCTTTTTGCAATCCCATACATTAGTTTAGATAGGAAGGGGGTTTAGAGGAATGCCAAAATTTAAAATCTTAGTTTCTTCGTTTTCATTAGCATGGCAAAAATGTATTTAAATTGTCTTTTAAAATATTCTTAATATGCTTTAAGCAAGAGTCTGGCACAGTGGTCAATTGTTTAAACTGAAATCCATACCCCATAGTAAAACTTACTTAATCCTTAAGTCTTACTTATCCATCTGGAAACGGGATTTCCTCAAGGTAGAGAGCTTGGACCTATCCTACTTACCCTGTACACTGCTGACATTCCTCCCCATCCAAGTACCCTCTTAGCTCTATTTGCAGGCGACAAAGCTATCCTATCCTCCCATCCCGATCCTAAAACTGCTTCTAAAAACCTACAAGATAACCTCGAAAAAATCAAACGATGGTGTGGCAAATGGAGAATAAAAATCAATGAAGCAAAATGCGTTCAAGTTAATCGGGATCGAACCCGGGTCACCCACTATCCGGGCGGGTGCGTTAACCAACTACACCACCGAGGTAGCTGAGAATAATATCTAGTCTCCCGCACTTTACTTCACTCCGAGTCTAACCACTAAGTTTGACGAATATATTGTCTTGTACTCGGTGGAGCTAAAATTGCTAGCTATTTATTAGACTCTCGTTTTGGTAAAGGGCCACTACCTGACATTCAAATCATGATGATATTCCCTGGCTGAGGTAGAGAGGTTTTTTTCTAGCTCCCTGTACGATTCAAATTAATAATAAAATGTGGAATTAATTTACCACAATTATCATCATGATCTAAATAATATATTTTTTTAGATGTAAACCTACGATAAAACTTTGGGATAAAGGCGCTTCTGAGTTATTAGTTATGTAAATTCAGTAGGAGAAAGACGGGCGCCATACAAAACAGACCTACTGGTACAATTTTAATTTCTAATCAATACTTTGATGATTTTGTAGACTCCATCACCAGCGGTGAGTAATAATGAAACTTCAAATTATAAATAATGCTTCATTCGTTTATTTCTTGTTCAATTTTTACATATTTTCATTGTTTTCTTGTTGTTGTTTTTTTTCCGTTTTTATATTTATTTTAAATTTATTTTTGAACTATTTTTTTTACTTAAATGAGTTCAATGTTGTACACTAATACTGAAATCTTTTAAATATAATGTATATTTAAATGTATTTAGTTATATAGTATGTACATTATATTGAATTCTCGTTTTACAGGCTTTTCTGTAATTCGAAAAAAATAGATTAATTAAAGTTTAGAAATTTTATACAAACACTGATCTTGCTTGTTGGGTATTATTTTTTTACTTTTGTTATTAGAAAATGGGAACATTAGGTGTAGAGTCAACATGAAATAAAATGTTCAAGTACAAATATTCATTCACTAAGATACTGAAGAATCCGTTCAGTTTTCACAGTTCCTGACCGACAGAGATATCAGACTTTATATTGGTATACTGACTAAAAATATTTAAATTGAATTAACTACATATATTATTTCTTTGTTTGTTTTGGTACGCTTATTAGACGTAACAAGTATGTATTTTTCTTTAAGTTCACGAATTGACATTTTCTTTTCTTAATTAATGTACGATAGGTTAAAATTACGGTAAATGAATAAGAAATGTTGATTCGCACGCACCAGATATTTTCATATTTTATCAAAAGAAAAAATACAACAGTAATAATGTAGTATTATATTATGTATTTATAATATACTATATTTTTAACGATTATTATCGTATTATATTTTGGTATGAATTTTTAAATGAAATTTTATCCTTTAATTCTTAAAGCATCCCCAGTAGCAGAAATATTACAGGATCATAACAAGCAAAAAATAAAAAATAAAATAAATGAATAATAAAACAGCAAAACATTTTGAACGTAATTTCTTCCTTAAACATCTCGTATATTATAAAGGTCATTTAATAGAATTTTTGAAAAAAGATTTATAATTTTACTGCAGTAGGTTAGCTACGAATACAATGAATCAAATTTCCCTGAAAAGTTACCGCTCTCCTCAAGCCATCTTTTACAGGAGAACCATTTGAGATACACAAAAGCTAATAAAACAAAAAGTGTTAAGCTCGGCATATGTTCAAATTTTTCAAAACCAAAATCGATGGGGTCGTTGGCTGTTGAGCTAATTTAAAGAACTATAATCGTTAATTAAACTCGCTTAGGGTCTATGCTTAAATTACTTACGGTACATTAACAGAGTGAATACATACTAAATACAAAATATTATCACCAATTTCTGATATATGTGTACAACATAAGATGTTTATTTTATTCAAATTTAAGATTTTTCGTATTTTAAAAAAAAGTGTTAGCCTCCCTTAGAACCACTTAGGGTCATGATGGAGGTGGGGGCTATCTACAGGTTCCCATCCCATTCTAAACATGGCTCAGGACAAGCTTTTATTTAACGATAAAAGTTTGACTTTGTTGAGAGGCCCTAAAAGATTCCGCGAGCAAACTTGGGCACCTCTTTACGTTTCGTTAACAGTAAAGTAACAAATACTAATAATAGTTGTGTAATTGATTAGTTAGTTTTTTTGAAATAATTTACTTTATAAGAAAGAAAAAAAAAGGGAAGAAATTAAATAATAAAAATAAAAGAATTCGATGCTCGTTGCTGATAAGTATTAGTGCAGTCTTCCATGAACGATTTTGATGTGAAAAAAGAAAAAAGTAATTTCATATTCTAACAGTAAAATTTTGTGTGATTGTGTGTGTGTGTGTGTGCGCGCGTGTGTGTAGGTCTGGTATATTTAAAAGCCCGTACGCAGGGAACGTGCAAAATAAGCGATTTCTTTACTATTGATATTGATAAATAT
The DNA here is from genome assembly GCA_000696205.2 of Oncopeltus fasciatus. Lineage (NCBI taxonomy): Eukaryota > Metazoa > Arthropoda > Insecta > Hemiptera > Lygaeidae > Oncopeltus > Oncopeltus fasciatus. Next base: position 73,847 of record KZ808318.1, read on the forward strand.
GTTTTTTTGTTTTTTACTTATTATTGTAGGAGTTTAACTTGTGCAAATATGTTTTTAAACTTTTTTAGAGCCTTCTTGTTTTTTTTCGGAGGATCAATGGTGTGGAGTCAATAAATATTTATTCATTCCATGCCAAGTAATTCCACACATTGCATGATTGCAACTTTAATCACGAAACAAATCTGTGTAGATTATGGGTTATTTGCACTAATATGAATATTCCGTCAGCTAAAGATAATATATTCACACTCCAACTTGAGATTTCAAACAATTCCTGACTTCTATTCGTCTAATTTTGCTCAACAACGATCTCATTTTACATTTGTAAGTCATTCGCTAATTATGTGTCTCTTAAGTAAAATACGTGATAATCTTCATAACAACCTTAATAATTATATTCCTCCTGAAATCGCTAATAAAAAAGTTATCTGTTTACTTTTTATTTTGAGTTTGAATTGTGCAAATTGGATTTCTTCGCGGAGAATCAGTTGTGTGCAGACTCTCCAAGTTGACTGAATGTCTTAAGACTCGACAGTCAAATCTTCAGTAATGGAAGATCACCAGAAACCATTTAGGAATGGTAAGGGATATAGAACTTTATTAAAGCTGAGTGCTTTCGAGACTCAGCAGTCCACTACTAGACTCTCGTCTGAAAGATTCCTGTGCTCTGAAGATGACACTCGTTGAGTCCCGAAAGCGCTCAGCTCTAATAAATATCGCCATCACCGAGCGAAGACTAACAGTTCTTATCCCTTGCAATAGTATAGCTTCGCCCCAACTCATGAAAATAATTAGGAATGGCTTTTCGGATCAGTCCGGACACCATATCCTTCCCTTCATCAACATCTATTTTACTTGTCTGTGTTGTTTTCTCTCTATACTGTTGGAGTGCCTTTGGCATTGGATCGGAGACTATGAATTATCAGCGCTCACAGGTAATTCCATGTAAGAATCGGTAATCAAACCGTTTTAAATGTATCGGATAGAAAAAATCTGATTTGTCAGGTAAATTGTGTTGATAAATTAATCGTAAAGGTGAATCTATGAGCAATTGTCGTCTGAAGATAATATTGAAGATAAGTCGCTCAGATATTATATACAAAAAGCAATTTTCATTTAACCATAATTCATTTGTTACCTGTCCTAAAATCATCCCGAATACCAACTCGCCATCTATTCAAAACGAATATTTAATAATTTATTTGTTCATTTCTAACTTAATATTAGCTGTTTATATCTAACAAATATCTTAAACGAATCCAGTCCTTTGAAATTAATTCTTAGTCTGATGCTGGCCTACATCAGGATGGAACAATAACAATTTTCTCTGCCAACCGCAAACCAGAACACTATTAAACTTTTACTCGTAATCGTTTTTAATTCATTAAATCAAAAATTTATAGTCCGCTGGAAAATGACAACCCAAAGCCGCAGTAATCAATGTTGTTCTTCATTTAAAAATCATCGAACCATTAGAAGTAGAGAACTGGAATAAATATGAACAAGCGCCTACACTTGAAATCAATAAAGTATTTGATAAGGCATCTTTCATATGTGCTGTCCAAAGTATCTTTCCCTCCATTTATATTTGACTCATACTCAATAATAACATTTCTGATTTGAAACAATAATGTTCAGATTGTTAGATTACAAAAAAAAAAAAAAATTTACCTGCTAACCGACATATTTCATTGGTGTTCGAAAAATATTCCAATTAGCAGTAGATATTTTTATGTTGGTTTCGGTCAAGGTAGATCCAAAAAGTATAATTTAAAAAATGTGTATTTTTTAATTATTTATAAACATTTCTGCTGGCATTGTAAGCCATTTTCATGGCTAACATAAAGGCGAGAGAGGATGTCTTGGCACCAAGATATATTTATTTTTATTTTTATTTTATGGAGTGTCAACCTTTGGTCATGAACGCCAGGGAGATATTATAGAAGCGGGAAGATATTTTCAAGAAGAAGAATTTCTCAACAATATGTCATGGTGAGGTATAATTAATTGTTAATGTGAATAGTTATTATGTGGATGTGCATAGTAATTTCTTTTTACTAGGAAACCATAAAAATTATAAGAAAGAATAAATTGAGAGAGCATGGAAAAGAAGCATACTGAAAATGCATCTAGATAAGATTTATTAGCCGGCCCTCTTTCAAGAAGAGCATTACAAAGTGGAAGACTTTATTCGTCTAGAGTCCCATTTAAGTTATATTTTTTCCTTGTTTCTTTATATTATAATCTTTTAGGCACTCTGTAAATATATGTTTGTTGGTAAGAGGTTGTCCAAAAGACCTCACCAACGGGCGGGTTATCCTTTGCCATTATATAGCAAAGATATGGCTGCTGTCATATATCTAAGGATGTAGTATGTCTAACAATCATGATTATGGGATTCAGATGGCAAGACGTCTCCTCTCGCCCTGAAGAAGGCTTTCATTTCAAGCCGAAACGTTGGCAGATAATCTTTTTAAAAAATACACTTTTTTTAAATTGTATTTTTTGGATCTACCTTGACCGAACCCCGACAAAAAAACATCTACTAATAATCTCTACGGTCAAAAAACTCTCCATTTATACTAATTAGTGAATAAATGTTTAATGCCATGGAGGAGTTATGATGTTAAAGAAGTTATGAAGTTTAAAAAATAACACGACATCATGAGCTAAAGAACATATTTTAGTCAATATGTCCACAAAGCTATCCTCTTCTCCTAGTGTTTGTCTTTTGTTGATTAAGAGTACAATAAATGTTATTTTAGTGAAAAGAACCAACACAACGATTTGGCTAGGTCTCTGACCGGTACTACTGAATAGTGTGCGTGCCTGTGCGTGTACTTGCGTCGAACATGCGTGCCTCTGTGTGTGCGCGCCAAATTTTAGAAGGATCCTGTTTACAGTTTTTCTTATGTATAAAGAAACAATGAAAAAACAACTTTCTCTGCTGATGACCTTATTGCATTGTTTAAATTCATATAACTAAGTTTTACCATAACAATATAAATATAAATAGGTACATCTATTTCTTTCCTTAACTTCCTATTCTGCCAAAAATGGTAAGAATTTGTAAAATCGAATAAAACTATTGTTAAATGTGTTGAACTATTTCAACTGGATACGATACTTTTTGAGCTAATATAAAATGAAAAATGGGGAAAATCATTTTATTGAATAGTAAAATTTGTAAGGTTGAGAAATAATTAAACATATAGGGAATAGGGTGAGAAATTGTTAAATATATGAAAAGAATGATTACAACAATTTGGCAAATAGAACAAATGAGACTTATAATCTGAGACATTGTTTGAAATATGGCCATACATTCTAATTAAAATTATGATATTTAAGGCAGTTAAATCAATGTTTTATAAACTATACAATAATTCATTGTAAGTTGTAACATTTTGTAAGTAATTGAAATAATTGAAATTCTTGTTATAATCTCCTATTAATTGTGTTTTGTTTCTTCTATTTAATGTTTTAGTTTGCCCTAGACTGGTAGGTACTGAAGCGCTCACCTATCAGTTACATTCGTAAACTTCTTCCTCAACAAGAGTTTTTCACAAATATTTTACAATGTAAGATAATTTACTTATTACGGGTAATTTACAGCTATTAATTTTTATCAAATATTTTATAGCTCAAATATTATAATATATTACGATTATAAATTTTGGTATACCTCTACCTAAACACCGAATTTTTTTTTCTTTCTATATTTTTAAGATATGAGGGTCCAACCAACATTTTAAATTACATTCTTAAACGTAACATGCGAGTGTTTTTAATCATTTGGGATATAAATATTATAGAGTTATTTTTTATACCTATTTTGTTTTATACATTATTTTCGTAACGCAAATAATAAGGTCCAACGGTTTGCAAAAAATAAATAATACCTAATTTGATTTTTTTTTTATTAAGTGTTAGCCTCTCATTCAACCACTTAGGGTCATGGAGGGAGGGGCTATCTACAGGTTCTAAACAACCATGGCTCAGGACAAGCTTATTAATTATAAATAAAAGATTGCCCTTTGATTGATTCGAACCCGCAGCGCCAGAATTGTGAGACCGAACGGGTCCCATAAGCTACCCATGAGCTACCCCGACGCCCCGAATTTGATTTTAATATATTAAAAATTTCTGTTGCTAAAGCAATATATATTTTTATGGAATTTTTATAATTTAGGAAAATTAACTTTTGTGGAATATAATTTGCAGCGCTTTGCATTAACCCTAGTATTCTATATGTTTCAAAGCGCTAAACATAACATTTTGAGGGGGAAGGGAGGTTTTTCTTCTAATAGGAAAAACTAAAAAATGATCAGTCGTGACAGCTGGAAATAATAATTTTTTATGTGTTCTCTCGAAATGTATTTTAAAGTGAAAACATTTATTCTTTCTACCCTTTTATTTTGTATAACTCATGCTTATATGAATAAATATATGCCCAACCGGACATCCGACGTTAAAATAAAATATTATTTAAATAATAATTAAGCACATAAATAGTCATGGTGGTAGAAGTCTTATATAGAAAGCATCACTATATTTCAACTTATTCTTTATTCATTATTCTTTCGGAAACAAAACAAAATTATTATTATCTCATCGTATATATTCATGATGCCACAGCGAATTATGTAGGCTAAGCGATAAGGCCTGTTTGCAAATCCCGGATATGCAGACTATGCAAATAACTTCTGCCATTACAAAATTCTATTAACCCAATAAAAAATGTATGCTCTGAGTTAAATAAACTAATAGAGTTTTAAATCAATGTTTTATTTTAACAATGACACTTTTTAACAGTATGGTTTTGATTGTGTAATATCACATATTCATTTGAGAAATACTTCAATATTAAACACTTTTAATTGAATATATAAAATTTTTGCTTTGTATGTACATGTGTAATGAATCCCAGTGCATGGTTTCTTAATAATGCACAAAATGGAGAGTATAAAAATTTTTTTATTTTAAATGAATAAATAGCCAATATGGAGAGGTGAGCTCACCAAAGCTGACAAAAATGCGACACGAGTAGGAAATGTGGGGAACAATTACTTTTCTTATTATTTTAATATCTTAATATTATATAACATATGATTAAGTATTGATATAACAAT
>KZ808318.1:103380-114747 GCA_000696205.2 Oncopeltus fasciatus
CATTCTCTTTTCAGCCCTGAAGAAGCCATCACATGATGTGCGAAAGCTCGGCAAATAAGAACAATTTGACTCGGTCCAACCCGGAAGATGAAATGGTAATTACATCTGACGACCGACGAAGCCTACGTGAACATCTAAAGTAATTGTTCAAAATTGTTTGACGAAGATCCTAAATAATCTTCAAGCTCTTTTTGATTACCCGGTCGAGATCTTACACACACACATGCAACATAGAAGGAACAAGAAAGATCTATACATTTAAAAAACATGATGGTTGCCAAATGTTTCTGTTAAAGGTTAACACTCAGTATCCTTTTCCGAAAAGCTAAAACTAAGGAGTATATTTTAAACTTAACTATGAGATTTGAATGGCCCTCCCTACTCTTCCATATGGGCCTGGAAGATAAAATTGTCAATTAGTCTCATTTATACCAATCTTCAGGTACTATCAGCTAATAGGTCTCTTCTGTGTTTAATTATTAGTTTTTGAAATAATATTTGAAATGATTGAACAAATATTTTGGTAGATATCTATAATGGTAGATAATTTTGGTGATACTTGTTAGTTGAACGTCTGAGATGCTCGTAAAGTGGGTGGGTCAAAACTTTATTATTTGTAAAAATTTTTTTGTGGTATTTAATCCCACGTAAATTTTACAAATTTTTAGTGCAAGGGAACAGAATAAAAATTCTAACTGTCCCAGCCAGGATTCGAACCTGGATAAGTCATTAAATCCCCGCACTAGGGGGATAAGTTATTAAATTAAATTATCTGATAAGTTATTAAATTCCTAGTGCGGGGAATTTAATAATTTATCAGACTGTTCCCGGTAGCATAACTGGTAAGTGCAGGAGATCCAGGTTCGAGTCCTGGCTGGGACAGTTAGATTTTTTATTTTGTTCCTTTGCACTAAAAAATTAGTAAAATTTATTATTTGTAGATTTAATTTATACATCATATTGGTAAAGCCATTATTTCAAAATTTTTCTTTACTATGTACAAAAATTTCGCATCATCGACCATGTTTATCTGAAGGTTTTTCTTTCTTTCTTTTATTTTTTTAGAAATAACTCCCTGTACGATCTAAGGAGAATTATGTTATATACTATACCAATTATTGATTTCATTAAGAGGTAGGGGTATAATATATTTCGTGATTATATATTGGGTCATTGAGTATATGAGCAATATTACAGTTCCTAATTATTTTATCTAAATATCATTGACTATCGATGAGGCTTAAGTGAGTATTGTTCTAAAGTCAGATTATCTGGTCACATCAATACAAGGAGGATTACTTGGCATATTGTTGTACTTCGTTGTATTGCGTACACACGCGGAAATATCACTCCCTCATTACGGCCTTGAACATTTTCAAAATCTGAACGTTTTAAATAGTGGGCGGTATTTCATTGAAAATACAATGAAATTATCGATAAAAGGGCATAAGATCTTTTTAAATGATGATGATAACTGTAGTAAACTAATCCCACATTTCATTATCACTATTACTTTACCACAATTATCATCACGATTTGAATGTCAGGTAGTGAGTGGCCCTTTGCCAAAACGTGAGTCTAATAAATAGCTAGTAATTTTAGCTCCGCCGACTACAAGACGATATATTCGTCATACTTGGCGATCGGACTCGGAGTAAAGTTAAGTGTGGGAAACTAGAAATCATTTTCCTCTCCCTCGGTGGTGTAATGGTAGCGCACCCGCCCGGATAGTGGGGGACCCGGGTTCGATTCCCGGTTGAGGTAGAGAGTTTTTTTTTCTGGCTCCCTGCACGATTAAAACTAATAAGATATTTTTATTCCCACATAACTTAGTGGACTTCTAATAGCCGTGAGAATTCTCCCGATCACGTGTGTCTCAACATTTATACATTCAAGATGGCGGTACTAGCTGGCTTCCGCCAGTTAAAAGGGGCGGGCATCCTGTTACAAGTCTTTAACTTATCGATACAGGGAACAATGGTGTACAGGGAGATGCACACTCGCACACTGCCCCCAGCTCCACCTGAAGAGTCAGTGCGACACTGCTGAGGAGCCCTCTGACCCTGTATCGTGAGAAAGTCTTACCTGGCAATTAGAGGGGACTCAGACCGCTCTCTAATGATGGAGAACGGATATGCTATCAGATGCTCTTTCCTGGGCAGGTGAGCTGATGGGAACGGCCTTCTCTCGGCCACCGATATCCTGCCGCCATACTCTCTTTCTGCAAATGTGCTTCACACAAATATGGTGTAAAAACCATCGCATCCGACTTGATTCACAATAAAAACCAAAACGGTCGACCAGAGCAGTGAATCACTGCGCGAACTTGATATGATAACATTTTTTCCCTTCGAAAACTTCTGAATTTTAATGGGATTTATAGTTATTATTGGTCAAAAAGAATCAATTTGATTCTCGAATGCTGTTTTTATAAAATGGCCTTGCAATTAGGCAGAAATGAACGTTATTTGTTTCCAATTGGCATATTTTATTTTCATTATTATTTGATTCACTGTACCCTCTTGACCATTTTCCAGAGATCTATCTGCGCCTGGGTCATAGGAAGTTCCTGGATACCCAAAGCATTTGAGGTCCAAGTGAGGATGTCTGTGTGTGTGTCTTTAAACGCTCTATAGGCTTCAGTTTTTCCCCATGAAATTCGGTATGTCACTTTTAAATAATTTCGTTATTTGCGCTTAAAATCAGACCAACAAGAGTGGAGGTCTACCTGCAATATCAGGTGAGTGTACAAATTTTTTTTTTTTTTTTTTTTATCAAGCAGGCGTAACATTTAGAATTATGAAACTCAAAACAAATTATTTTATTGATAAAAGACATACATTTAAGAGTTGTACAACGAAATTCAATAAAATATTAGGTTTTAAATGAACTGTAAATTTTTAACCCTACGGCTAATCGCTAAGATTAAATAAAAGTCATTTACATAATTTAAAAAATAAATTTATGAATTACGCTTTTAAATGTAATTTGAAAGACTACGTTCGTCACAGAGTGAAATCGGTCGAAAACTTATTTAAGCTCGAGTGAAAACTTATGCAAGCTCAAAATGTTTTTTCGATAGAGCGGTTGAAATATTTATTTTAGAGTAATGAAACTCAGCAAAGATAAAAGTGATAAAAAAATTTATAAGTCACACGTAAAGATTGTTTAATTGTAAATGGTAGTTTACGTGTATTGTAAATTTGAATTTTAAGTTTACAATACGAAATTACTTGTCTTTCCTACTGAAATATGATTCGTCGCTTTTAAATGTAAAATTTAAGGATGAGTTCGTTATTAAGCAAAATTAGACGAATAGAAATAATATTTTCCTGGAAATCTCAAGAGGAAGTACAAAAAGTATTTCCTCCGCAGCGAGTGTATCTTTAGCAGATTTTTTAATGACTAAAATCAAACCGAGGTTTGGTCGGATTGAGATCTAAATTCAATATCCTAATATTATCATTATGGTCAGCGTTAGAGAAACGCTAATCATAATGATGATGTTTTTAATAATAAATTTAAATTAATAAATAATTAAAGTCAGAATAATTATTGATTAATTAATAAAACAAAGATTAAATGTAATTTACAAATTAATCATAATTCACTAATAGTAATTTACAAAGAAAGANTATTTTCGTTGTTATTTCAGTTGGAAAAAGTTTGCAAAACAAAATATGTTTAAATTTAATTTTCCATGTATAACTATTGAAAATTTATTTCTACAAAAACGCTTGTTACGAAATAAAATTATGAATGTAACTACCATTGTTGAGTGCCTCTCTGTTTTCGGGCAGTCTACAGAAATGATTACTAGTCATAACTTTTACGCGCTTCGTACTTTATGGCTTATAAATTAAATTTCTTCATGCACAAATATGGAAATAAAAGTATAATACAAAAGTAAATAACCAAAAATAGAAAAAGAAAGGAAAAAAGTTTTTCTCATTGGGGCTGCATAAGCTAAGAGAATTCCTCAGTTTTGCAGTTGATTTATATTTTATTTGAATTTTCAATGTCACATAATCCCCCAAACTTATATTAATATCATATCATAAACATGACCTGGGGCTAAGTACAAATTTTAAAAAAATAAAAAGAAGAATATAACCCCATAAAATAACTTAATGAAGACAAGTGCTTATGAAAAGGCACATGATATTATATATGACAATTAGGACAGAACATTAAATGTTAATTACTTGAACCTGAAGACGAGCTAATTAAAAGAAAAAAAGGCTCGAAACGTCGAATATTATCGGGAAAATATACTAATTGGAAGAAAATAAAAAGCTCAAATGTCAGAATTATTATAAATATATATGTCTTTATTATTAAACAAATCTGTATTTATTTGAATCGTACAGGGAGTTAGTACGATTCAAATAAATAATGAAATGTGGGAATACTCTACTTCAATTATCATCATGATTAGAAAATCTGTGTTGCGTTTTACTCCACTAAACTAAACATTACGCACGTTGCAGCGAATAGAGTTTTTCTACCCGCACAGATAGGTAATTCCCTACTCCGTTCCCTATTCGTTCCACTAAGCACAGTACAAAGTGCGTATATTTACATCGGGAAAAATAAATAATATTTTAGCATATAAACAATAAAATTTAAATTTGTGGTGTAGGTAAACCTCCACTCTTTGCTGTGTCTCCTAAAATGTATATTTACCAAGAAGCATATATTTGTCAAGTTCAATTGCTCCAAGCTAAATATAACGAAAACTAAGGATCGAAAAAATTCTTTGAGCTCGTACTTGACATTCCAGGTATCACTCGTACACATTCAAAGACAAAATATTGCTTTGTAACGCATAAAACGTATATTTAATCAATAAACAAAACTGCGTTGGGCTACTCGGTCGAGGTAGCCAACCTCGACCGAACCCCAACTAAAATCATCTTAGAATAATATCTACGGTCAACAAACTCTCCTTTTGTGTTGGGCTACATTACTATAAACTAAATAAAACGCCTCTGCTGCATTGAAAAACGGTTTTCGTCTTGCATTTAGTTTGTACTTGCCACGTTTCATTAGAAAAAACTGTGGCCTGTAGAACGTTAACAGACACACACACTTCGAAAATCGAAAATTCTTTCGAAAAACCGATTATGAGAATATAATATATCTACATTCAAAGTTGCTGTAAAATTAAATGCTTAGAAAATGTGCTTGTATACAGGCGAGCTTAGAAGGTGAGGTTGAACTATTGTTTTTCCCAGTAGACAGGCAGAATGAGAGTTGTTGGCGGTGCCTCTGAGTTGTTTTTTTAAAAATTTATTTAGTTGTTAAATTATACAATTTGTAATTGCTCACAAGGTTATCTGTGGGCTGTGAGTGGCATTGACATGAAGGAAACGGCCAGTGCCGCAACTCTGTGCTCTGAGTGGTTCCTACAAAACCAAGGGGTGTTGGTAGCAATTTTTTGGTTTTGGATTGACCGTATTTTGTTAACGTGTGACTCGCTAATGCGTAGTAAGGAATAAGGACGTAGTGGGAGCAAGATAAGTTACTAGAAAGAAGTAATCAAATATGTCTTAAATTTGGTGAATCGATATAGTGGTAGATTCCAAACGTTGGTTAGATTTTGTGTTTTAGGTCTAGTATTTATGTAGAGTATGCTAAGCATAAAAATTTGATTTGCATGCTCTTCATTCAAATTCCTTAATAGATAGCAAGGAGATACGAAAAACTGGGAAAGCAAAAAAAAAAAGAGATTTGCTTAATAAGCTCTAGGTCCATAGGTGTAAACATTTGGTTTAAAATTTGAGTGAAAAATTGAATTATGACATTTAATTAACTCTATTCACTATTTTTTTTTTAATGAGAAAATCATTACGAATCTAGAACTTTATAACAACTCATTACACCAAGTTTCAAATTTATATGTGTTATCGTCCTCGAGAAATTGCGATGTGTAGTATTTCGCTCATATATATTGAAGGTTAAAATTTTCCAATATTTCCTTCATTTCGTAAATGTCTATTTTAATAAACACTTAACTAATTAAAGAATTGACTTCGATGATTTTGATTAATTGTTCTCCTGCTTTTAACTTTATTTTAGCCCACATGCTGATAATTTATGTATATAAATATATTATTCTAGGTTTCATCACTTTCATAAATTATGAAAACCTCATTCGCTTTACCGTGGCTAGCAAAGTGGCTTCGTTACATTCTGTTCCGTCGGAATCTGTCTAACATTTAGCTCTCTTCCTCCGATAAGTTCCAAAAGGAAGTACTGCATTCCCCTGTTATGCTTATTCATTGTTTTTTTTTTTTTGTTTTTTTTTTAGCTAGTCATGTCCACTCCAACTGTTTGTTTCCTTGGAGCCTCTTCAGTCAAACCAGCTCCTCTTCGCACAATTTCCTGGATGGCATCTGTAGTTATCCATGATATACGCACAGACGGCAGACACTTGCTGATCCAGGAGTCCTGTTCATGTTCTTATAAATATACAATATATCTCTCTCTAGATCAGAATCCATAGATACTGCAAAAATAGCCTTGAGATCTCGTCCCTATCTTATGTATCACCACAAAGGCAGTTTCAAAGGGAAAATTCAAGAAAGAATAAACTGTTTTCTAGACACTTGAATCCAACTAAGGCACTTCTCTCTAAAAAAAAAAAAAAAAAAGATGTCAGTGGGGGCTATTGACAGAGTGAACTCACAACAGCCAAGTTCAATTTCTCTTGACAATTTGAACCATCACAGTTAATTCCAGGTAGAATCAGTGGTTCTGAACCAGGGCTGCAAAAAAAAATTTTAATTTCTTTCTGGTCTTTTACTTTCAATTATGAACCATTTAAATTTTCGTTCAGACATTTATTTTTCTACGTATTGCTTAATAAATCAGAGCAAATTCTCTGCATATACTCTTTCATTTAAAATAAGAACAGAACCAAAAATATTGAAAATTTGACAAATGATATTCTTGACGGATTGACCAACTACTTTTGATTCTTTTCTGAAGCTCGAATCTAACGTTATTCATTTGTACGTCGTGATAAATAATCATGATTCCTAAGTTGCCAGTGAGATGTTTCTTCAAGAGGATTGTCAAGAGGATAACATATTCAATGTCATTGATTGTCAGACCGCTTCACAGAGAGTAAACAAAAAAAATGGGTTAAAGAGAAATATTTTTTTCTTAATCATTGGTTAATAAACTGAATTCCAGAAAAATATTGACTATCCATTTGAAAGCCTCTTTGACAGAATAGTGGGGTTCTATTTCTTGATGCACATCTATGGCTCTGTGTCATCCTCAAGTAAGATAACAAGTGATAAAGCACCTACTTTAAATTATTTTGAACTTAATTTTTGTTGAGTTAGAATTTTTAGCTGTTTTCTTTAAAATTAGGCATGCTGGTTTCAAAACTGTTTTTAGTTTTATTCTATCGCGTCACGTTCGGTATCTGTGGTGAAACGTTGTGTGCCGGTAAGCAGTATTTAGTATTTCGTTACAGTGTACAGAACTACATAGTGTGTTAGAACAAAAACGTTTTCTTATGGCCATCTCTGCTCCTACACGTCGAAAACAGCTCCGATTCGTTTAGTTATATATGTGGCAGTTTTACCATTCCCAGTCGAAGGATAAACATCAGTTCATTTGACAGACAAGCATATTTTGCCTATTTTAAACTGAAACTTGGTGATCAAGATAAAGCATGGGCACCTCATAAAGTGTGTAAACAGTGTGTTGAGGGTTTACGGATGTGGACCAAGGGAACACGTCCTAAGCTTCCATTTGGTATATCTATGATTTGGCGCGACCGCAAAGATCATTCAAGTGATTGTTACTTTTGTATAGTGAAAACATCGGGATATAACAAGAAAAACAAATGTAAAATAGAGTATCCTAGTTTACCGTCAGCTATACGCCCAGTACCAAATTCAGCCGTAGTCCCCGTCCCAGTTTTCAATGAATTTTCCTCTTTGGAAGAAGGGGAATACGGATATGGGGCAGATGAAAGCGACTCCTTTGAGGGTCGTGGAAGCAAGGTATCAAGGTAGATGGGACCTACATATGATGGCTGACTATTGTTGGAGCATCAAGCGAGAATGTACACAAACTAAACACTCCAGAAAAAGCTACAAACGCAAATTTTAATCTTAATTTTTTAAGTACTGTTCATTAATTAAACAATTTTATATGTAAGAACTCGATTCAACTTACATTGAATGTTTTGTAAACTGTATTTTTGTATGTAAACTGTATTACTTTATGTTATTTTATGATTTCTGAGGACATCCTGTAGTTTTATAGGCTGACGCGATAGACAAAATCTGAGGTTATTCTCAGATTCAGACGCCAGGAATTAGTGAAAAAATCTTTGTTTTTTATCTTTTATCTACGGATAGCGAACACATTCTCAGCATATACGTATGACAGTGGACAGACTTCAATATCGCTTAAAACCTGTCCTCGGCAGGAAACGATCCTAGACTTAGGCGTACCGAACGGATCCTCTAGGAAACCGGTACCCTGACCAATTTTTTAATGATTCAAAAGTTGTTTCTTCTTGTATCTTTTTTAGAATTTTCCGGGTAGACTTCTACTCAATTAACACTTATAAGTTCCTGGTGTCTAGCAATCTGGTATATGGGTTTCCATCTTTGTACCCCCAAATGTAACATTCTATTTGTTGCCTATATATGATCAGATCATATTAATATGAATTTTTTAAACTCAATACATACAAAAATGAACACTTAACTTATAATTATAGAGTTTTCCAAGTTATAAGTCTGTAAGCGTTTTCTGCACATTTAAATTTCCGCATATCCACATCCCATGGATGGTACTTTTAACTAAAACCCTATCAGTCGCTCCATCGTACTATGCAAAAGACGATTACTTACACCTTTGAGGGGTGATTCAGACAATTTCATAGAAGACAGATCAATAGTACATGTTGTGTGCTGTAGAAGGCAATGATTACTGTCACTTTCTTCCTGGCTTACACTAACTGGGTACTTTATTACAGTTCAGATTGTTCTCTGCATAGTGCAAAATTCCTGTAATTTTAGAAAATTGTAGGTATGGTATCGATTCTACGTAAATTGCGATTCATGCTTTTAATAATTAACAAAAGTCTCAAACGAAACCAATTCAAAAGGTGTAGTCATAGCATGTCCCTCGAAAGTGAATGGAACAGAACAGCATTTCTTTTACAGAAGGTCCCCATTACCAGGGTAATAAACTATATTTATTTAATGAATTTAATATCTCAGCAGAAGATAAATTGATTTATAATTTCAGAGGAATTTAACGTTAATAATAAACGGAAATATCCGAGTTTAGTAGATACCCCAAGTAGGTGCTCAGTTCAAGGACTTCAGTAGGTCCAAGACAAGCAAACTGTCCTGCTATTAGCAATATTGACTTCAGCATTAATATATGAATTTCTGCTTCCGCCAAACTTATATTTAAAGTTAATCAAGAAAAAAAGCTTCATGAATTTTCCTTCACACAGACAGTGTGACATTACAGACAGTAATCATAATATAAGTCTACAAATTACCACCCACAGACATTTTCTGAGTGGTTATAGTTGTTTTAATACATATTAACACGCTCCTTTCTATAAATACATTACTGATCTGCGCAAATTTTATAATACATTAAACTTCAGGGTCTAACCGTGGTGACCCACGCAAGTAAGATCTATTAAGTCACTACAAAGCCGAAGTAACGGGATTAGAGTCTGCAGTGTGGAAATGACTTAGACCAAGGATTCATTTACTTCAAATGGGTTTTACATAAATTTATTGTCATACATAACTGAAAAATCACACGACAAATCGCAACATGTCTTTTACGCCATAAGTTATTCTTGTGTTCTAAAATCTCATTTCTCATAGATTTCACAGGGAGCAAATAAGTCAATAGATATAACATTCGGATCATTTGTCTGAATTCGGTAGTCAAGTTGCATGGAGTCATAGTCCTTGGCCATAACCATAGGAAAATTTTCTTAAAGTAAGCATTATTTAGATTCTATCAGAATAATATTTCTATAATTGGAGCATTTCATTATTCCAATATCCGAGTGGCTCAAAGGGTATCAATAGGACTTCTCTTGTGACTGGAGAGTATGCGGAAAAGAGTTTCTCCATACCCTCCTTTAAGTGAATTTAAAATGTGCCTTGGTAAACTTTGGGTTAAATAATGAAATTTGTGATAAATACTTAACTGGTACAGACTGTTTGAAAACCCAAACTGCCAACGAGGGCCTGATAAGGTCATGATGGCTAGGTTGCTATAAACAACTCTGATTTCATACCAAACTCGTGCCTTCCATTTTTAAAAGTCCATCTTAAAACTAATATATATTTACAGTATACAATGGCCCGCAAAGATGAGTTACTTCAAAGCTTTGTAAAAACTAAATTAAGTAAATTAACCAAAACAAAGAATGTACGATCAATTCTGAATATATTTTCTCTATTATATTTCAAGATCAGTTATTAATATGATCTGGCGGATTCTACTACAAATCACAGAAACAAGAGATGGCCTTATAACTGGCGTAACTTGGATCACTTTATCAGTAGCACAGGATAAAAACTTTTTTACAAAATAAACATCGACAATATGCATTAACTATGTCAAGTAAGAAATAATCTTTAAAAAACTAAGTATTCTGAAGTATAGAATGAAGAACGAAAACTATTTTGTAATTTATTTGTCAACTTTGTGATTATTCTTGTAATGTAATTATGAGATCATGTTACACGAACGTTTCACAATAATTTGACCGATCCATCAGGATTATTGTGCTAATGATGGAATTTCTTTTTCAAGGTAAGTATTGTCGCGTGATTACGGTGTCATTTAATTTGACTGTAAAATTGAATGATTTTCTTTACAGCTTTATGAATATTAAAAGATACATTACAATTTAGGCCATTGAATTAAAAAAAACTTCCATGTTTAACAAAAGCTTTAGTCACAAATCGTTACGTGTAACGTAATCGTACATTTGACTCTCTGTCACTAATTTTAATATTTTGTTATCTTCAAGGAGCATGTCTTGTCTTAAGCACTAATTGTTGAGTGAGGTTACTTAGTGAACACCATCCACATTGGATTGAAATAGTTATTTTTGTAAATGCATTTCACTTGTAAATTTCCCACATTTCCTATATACCTAATATGGAAAATGTGAGAGATAAGAGATTCGATTTCAGCGTAGACCACTTCGCCAGACCACTTTCTTAGTGACGCATAATGCCTCACAAAAATAACTAAAATAATTAAGTCTTCATTTTATGCATTATTTCTAATATAATAAGTAAGCTTTAGTATACTTGCACTAAAAGAATTTTTCATAAATATATA
>KZ808318.1:117315-134145 GCA_000696205.2 Oncopeltus fasciatus
TTTAAAAATAAAAAATAAATAACAGTTTGTTTTAAATTTATTTGAGATTTAAATAGGACATTACGATCTAAAAACTGCTATCTCTCCTACCTGGGGCAGATAATGGGGCCGTTATCCGGTAAGCCACTTCTGAAGATAGAACTTATCCTCCGAGCTGATAACTGACTTGGAACTGGGCTGTACTCCTTAAGTTGTTTTACTCCTACAGCAATGACTGTTGAAGAAAAACAATTAGAAAATATTATTATAAAATTATAGAACTGCCTCCACTCCTTATATATGTAAAATTTCAACACAAACTGAGCACTTTTCTACATATAAAAGAGGAATCTTCAGGAGCACGATATTACCACTGCCGCGGGCAGAGCGGGAATCCTAGAAAAAAAGAAGAAAAAAAATTGATGTAATCACAAACTAACACTATTCTACATCATAAATTCAACACTCACTAACTTTATCAAAGTCTTATGAGAACTTAAAAAAATGAATAACCGTTAAAATTGGATTGCCAAAGTTTCTTCCTATAATTGAAATTTATATAGTTCTCTCATAGAAAGAGTTTCTTATAAAGAGGTTATCTTACTAACCAAATTAGAAAGGCCTGAGTGGTGAAAAGGCCTGCCTAAATTTAAATTAATTTAAGCGTTCAGGTGGTGAGCTGCCGTATAATTACACGAGAAAGAATAATTCCACAGAAGCAGGTGTGAGATCACTGTCCGACGGTTCCTAGGACCAGTTATTGTGAACCCGTTACCGTTACCAAATGAACAATTCATGTCGGTTTGTCTCAACATACTTATTTGTACGTATGCCAACCATCCTTTTTTCTTCTTTTTTTTTTTTTTGTTGTTACAAAAATAATGTAGAAATACTAATTATTGACATACAAATAATTATAATTTACACTTATTTCTTTAAGAAAATAAATATATATTCTTAACCGGCAGCCTACCACATTATTAAAAAAAAAAACATGAAATAAAAAATCTTAGACGAATGCGGGATTCGAACCCGCGTTTTCCAAATACTAGTCAGACGTGCTGACCTATGCACCCTCATTCTTAGCTTTACCAGATACTTCTTTCTCCACATCTAGAGGGAGTGTCAGAATAGGCGGGATCGAACCCGCATGGTGCAGAGGTCAGTTCAGTTTTGGGTCACACATGTCCTAAACGTCTTTCAGGGCCAACCTGTTTAATTAAAAAAATAAAAATAGGTAATATTTAATTTCTTCAATAGGTTTTTAAACAGTTATCTTATATAAGTAATCAGTTGTGAACAGGTATTCTGAAAATTTACACAATTTTTTCTCAACTGGTGGTACTGCCTAAGTTTGAATTGAGTCCAGTTCCTTATAGAATTGCAGATAGCATATAACCACCCGACATAGATAAATTCATAAGTCTTAACTTGATCCATGACACACATCTACCTTAAATGATGTTTTGTTAAACTCTATCGAAACAACTTTTAAAACATTGTTAAAACATTTCTTATTAGACAAATCATTACATAAGAAATTATTCAAAGCAAAGAAAAGAGTATGACAGAATATAAAGTGACAGCATTTGGTGGCAAGTATTGGAAAAGAAGGCATTTGAGGTAACCGTCAATTTTTGAGTCGTGGGATTTGTTTTCAGAACTTCACGTTTAAGAAGTTAAGAAAAATGAGTTGACGCCCAAATATTTAGGATTTTAATTTGTCTGGAGATGCAGTATAAGAAGATGAATCACCAAAAAGAGGTGTCAAAGTTATATGATGTTTAAAGATTTTTCGCATGGTGATCTAGAATGAACTTTCGGATGATGTGAGGGAGGGAAGATGGTTATTAAATATTTTATTTCTATTCATCGAATAAGTAATTCTCTTTTTGACATTAATGAATAATCTGTGAAAGGATAATCAATCATATTAGATCGGTAATGAGCCTACGGAATGTTGGGATATCCACCATTGAGCTCGGCATTTATCAAGCAGAAAATTGGGGATGTGAGGTAGGATAGTGTTTAGTTGATTAAGAGGTTTGGATGGCGCCTCCGAAATCATCAGATTGATAGCAGCAGTTAGCGGCAGTGAAGGAGTCCACAACGTAATCGAGCGCTTCCGGAGCTTTTATTGGACAACTCTTTGGGTTGTTAGAAGATTCAACGTGACACTAAAAAGCATTCTAATAAACAGGGTTATTTCTTAAGGCTTCAGAAAGACGCTTACGAATAGGTATAAGGAAAAGCTCGAGAACTATAAGGCAATGATCTGAGGAAAGGTCAGTTAATAAGAAAACTGAGGAATGGTCATAGGTTTTTTTTTAAATAAATAAATCTCTATTTATTACAGTCTGTTAGGAATATATTTTAATTTTATGAGAGACATGTACACTATAATATATATATTTATGTAAATTAAAAATAATAAAATAAATAAATGATCATTACTGTGAAGGGAGAAAGGACCCATCGACCCCACTCCTAAATAATTTTAGTCATAAAGGCTAGGAGGTAGCGACGCCATTTTTTTTTAGTCGCCGGAGTCCGACGTCAGGGATTGGGCATATGGATTAGAATGAAATTGAGTTTACAGTGGAAGAGCTTGCAACGATTGAAGATAAGGCCTTGGACGAAAGGAATATTAAATTCGTGAAGAAAGGTAGAGTTGGACTCATAATATGGAGCGTTAGCAATTATTCTGAGAATTTTGTACTGAAAGGATTGAATTTGTTGGGTATTGGAAGGCTTATGTATAGGGATGTTATTGTATTTAACATAATTAGGAGAATATTTTCTTAGCAGAAAATTTACCAGGATAAGAGGAGAGGATCGCTTTGTCTTCTGCAAAGAGGTCTAAAAGAGCATTAGGATGAGTGGGGATGTCTGCAGTATAAAGAATAAAAAGGATGGGTCCAAGCACACTGACCTTGGGAACATTCAATTTCACAGGGCAGTGTTCGGAGTAATCTGATCCTTGCCGGACCCTAAAGAAACGGTTAGAAAGATAAGATTTGAGGATTAGGTAGATGGTGCTTGGAAATTTGGACTTCAGCTTATATAATAGGTTTTGAGGATGAAAAAATCGATAATTTATCGTTTTTCTTCAGTTGGCCAATAGGTTGGGCTAACGGGTAAAGAGTAATGATATTGCGAAAACAATTGGAGGAGAGTAGCAGAAGTCGGTCTTTCTGAAGTCCCAATGAAGGTGTTACGCCTCTATTCGCCTAGAGATGGAGGCAATATGAATAGAGACATCGATGATATTGATATTGGCAGTAGCTTAAAAGATGATGGAGGGATTAAAGGGTAAAGGATGACAGGAAAGGGAATTTTGAAGTAAAATTACAGTTCCACAATCGTGATAGGGTGATCTGTTCTTTAATGCGTAAGGTTTTGGTTTTAGTCAGTAGCATATCTATTATTAGTGTAACGTTTAAGCAGATATTCTGAAGTACTTGATGTTTAGTCCTTTTTACGTGATGAGACACCATATAAATAAGAAGGATAAGAGGATTTGTTTTCCAAAACAAAAAAGGATGATGTGGGTCTAGGAAGAACTCTACTCAGTACAGATAATAAGAGAAGGGTGGTGTGATAAGTTTGCTTACATTTTGGATATATGTATTGACTGAGGGGAGAATGGCATGAGTGAGATTGCAGGCCGCTGAGGGCTTGTAGTTGCCCAGGTGTTTATGTATGATAGTAACTGATATTTAGCGAACAATACAATGAGGGAAATTATCACAAACTGGACCCCAACCTGCTCAGCAACAACAGCCATAGGTTCCACCTCAACCTCATTGCAGCCATCCCTCAGTGTACCAGTTAGGTTATATGAATCATCTTTTCTAATGTGTAGTTTTTCTACTATAACTATCATTTTTCATATTCGCAGTCGAACATACTTAATCTTTTATTGAACTTTTAAATTATTAGAAAGGTTAATTGAATTTATGAGAAACGGCTGCCATGGAAAACATACTTATTTAAAAAATATTATAAACCTAATGCATTTTTTTACACCACTAACAGCGCTGAACTTCTTTCATTCTTTTTTTTATCTACCTAAGGGTCATGAAGGAAGAGGCTATTTACAGGTATCCAACCTATTTTAAATCCTCATAGCTCTGGGCATGCTTTTATTTTTCGAAAATACCTGCCCAGGACGAAACTTTGCACACGCCGTGTCA
Organism: Oncopeltus fasciatus; assembly: GCA_000696205.2. Lineage (NCBI taxonomy): Eukaryota > Metazoa > Arthropoda > Insecta > Hemiptera > Lygaeidae > Oncopeltus > Oncopeltus fasciatus. Next base: position 121,491 of record KZ808318.1, read on the forward strand.
GAATCGAAATAAATTGGCACCCTGTGCTGCGAAAGCTTAGCTTCTATGGCATCTTTTCTATAGACTGGCCCACAATTATATAATTGATGAAAAGTAAAAGACCAAATAATGAACAAAAAACTTTTAAAACAATTATACTATTCTACTATTTTTTTTCTTATAGAATTTTTATTGTAAATAGAGCTTCACACTTAGAGACGCCTTGGAATATAATACAAGTAGAGTAGGTAAAATATTTTAAGTATGAATTTGAATTTATTATCTTATAAGTCTCATATATTTCTTTCTTTTTTTCTTTTTCGTTTTTATTTGTTTATTCCTATTTCTTTACAATTTCTTTTATCTATTTCATTTTCATAACTCCAACGTCATTCAATAATATTTGCATACTTTAAATACTGTGTATATTTAAATGTACGTAGCCTGTATAATGGAATGCAAAGTAAAATATATTCCTGCCCGAACATAGTTATAAATTATAAAAGTTATATTTAAATACTGATTTTAGTTGTGGTATTTAATCTCACATTAATTTACATAAAACTTGCTGTCTGCGCCCTTTGCCAGAAAAACCGTCCCGCCAATTATAAAGGCTGCCAGGTCTACAAAGATTTGAAGCAGCGGATACTGCCCACCAGACAGAAGGACACAGCACCTCCAACCAGAAAAGTCGAATCAGATTATTCTTATGCAAAGGTGACCTACCAGCCCAGACAAGAAGAACCTCTTCCGCAATGTCAGCCTCCCAGGGGAGAGCGACCTGCCATCTCTCATGTTCCTCCACCGTCAATATCTTATGATTTCCAATCCATGATCCACTCATTTTTCTAGGAATTCTAGGAATAAACCTATTGTCAACGGCAGTAAATGAACTTCTCCTCTCCTAGATCCTTTTCTGTTCTCCTTTGGAATGCTAACGGCATTCAAACACATACAAACGAACTCAAACTAACTCTAGAAGACAAATGTATAGACGTACTCTTACTTACTGAAACACGACTAACAAAAAATAAAAAACTCAACATACCAAGCTATACGACTTACCGAACTGATCGCCCAAAAGGAAGAGCTCATGGTGGAACTGCGCTCCTTATTCGCACTTCCTATACTCATCATTTAATACCTTCCACTCCTACAGACTCGCTCCAATCCACTTCAGTGTCCATCAATACTTCCACTTCCCCAATTACCTTTTCTGCAGTATATTGCCCTCCTAACAAATCTGTCACCTCAGGCCAATTCCAAGAGCATTTTAAATCCTTAGGTTCCGTTTCCTTTCTGGCGGAGATTATAATGCGAAACATCTACAGTGGGGCACGAGAACGACCAACTCTCGTGGTCGTTCTCTGTATAATGCTATCTCCTCTCACAATCTCTCCATTCTAAGTCCGTCCTCTCCCACCTATTGGCCCACCGATTTAAACCGTCTTCCTGATATCCTAGATTTTTCATATGTGAAAATCTTATTACCTACCACCACACTGTAAAAACATTAAATAAACTTTCCCCTGACCACAACCCTGTTCTCCTTACACTGTCTCTCACACCTATCCCTAGACAATTGACACCAATCATACCTTCTATGTATACATGTGTTCACTGTCACTGCCTGTATCCTGTACAGTTGAATACTCATTGGTAATTGACACCAACCTTACTAAGTGGTCCCATTAGCCTTCTTCCTTTACATTCCAAGGTATTTAAGAAAGTTCTTTTAAAACGAATAATACCTATAATAACTTCCTTAAATATTCTTCCTAATCACCAGTTCAGCTTCCGATCCCATCATTCTACTGTCCAGCAGGTGTTTCGCGTTGTAAACTTTATTTCCTATTCCCTTGAGCGAAAAGGATTTTTTCCTGGTGTATTCTTAGACGTCACTCAAGCATTTGACCGAGTATGGCATAATGGTCTATTGTATATGATGAAGTCCATAATTCCAAGTACCATCTACCTAATTCTCAAATCTTATCTTTCTAACCATTTCTTTAGGGTCCGTCAAGGATCAGATTACTCCGAACACTACCCAGTGAAAGCGGGTGTTCCACAGGGTAGTGAGCTGGGACACATCATTTTTATCCTTTATACTGTTGGGATATTGTGTATATGCGGTTGTATCAGAAGGTACCCAACTAATGTAAGCGTGTGCTATTAAAAAAATAATATATTTATTACAATAAATAATACTTGTCGCTTACTATTAAAATATAGCCCATGCAGGCGGCTAATGGATGTCGAGGTCGTGCAAGGCGTAGGAACTAGTATCAGTGGGGTATCTGTGACGTCACCTGGTAGACTGCTGACCGCAAGGCCTCGCTGCGATGTAGCTCGCTGGGCCTAGTAACCTTATTATCTCTTTGGCAACTACCTCGAAGCTAGGGAGGTTATCCCGAGGTTACCGCGCCGGCTTAATATTAGCTGAAGTATAGGCGTAAATATAGAGTACTTGCGGTCTCTGAGCTCCCGTTGACGGTTGATCTAATACCCCGTACTTCTCTCGGTTCCTGGGTGTGTGTGAAGTGCTGAGCTTGTTGAAGACTTCCGCGTTCGCTGCGAGGGCTAAGGCGTTGTTCTCTCTAAGTCGACTCTTCACAANGCTGAGCGATAACGGGGGCTATGAGAACCTAGCATGGTAAGGTGGGTGTGGACAGGTCTTTCCCCTGTCATCCCCAGTGCTCCTTACAGCTGCAAAACTGGTTTACTTTACTCATTGTTTATGGGGTGATCCTTGTGACGTATCTCGCTGAAACTACACCCATATATGTCACTAACACTTAACTCCAAATATGTGCACAATCCTACAGACATTCATGCATTCTACTCACACGAAACAATTTTTGGTGATATAGATAGAATATTGAACAAATGGTGAAGTTTTGTAGAGTGTTGAGATGTCCACTAATCAACACTAAGGCTCCAGTACACATTTGGGACTAACCCACTTTAAAATGGCAACAATAGCATATAGATTATGCAGGACTGTTTCTAGGACATTGTTTCCTTCTGGTCATCGATGCCTTTTGTAAATGGGTAGAAGCTATACCCATGAAACATGCACCTACTTCGCAAACTAATATTCAACACATAATTGAAGTCGTTTTGGCTTGCCGTTAGTTTTAGACAGTGATAGTGCTTCATTCTTCCAATCAGGGGAGTTAAAAAAACTTCCATATTGGAAATGACATCTGACAAAAATTCAAAGCACGACTTTAATATTCCTTTGGTCAAAGACCTTATCTCCACCTGCTTCAAGCTCTTCAATTTCATCCATAAGCCCAATCCCTGTCGTTTGACACCAATTCTCACAATCCTCCCTGGTGACTAAAATGGAGATGGCCTTGCGACCTCCTGGTCCTTAATGACAAAACTTATTGGGAGTGGGGTCCATGGGCCCCTTCTCCCTGCACAGTGATGACCGTTTATTTGTTTTATTGTTGATTTGATTTTGATTTTATTATATTTTTTTTATACATGTATATTTTTTTAAGATTTATTTATTGTATTCGTTATCAAATTACAAGATGTTAAGTAACAGAATGTAATAAATAAAGATATATTTTTTAAAAATTATACAAGAAATGCAAGGGAATAGAATAGAAAAAAGTATGTATAGAGGTCAGCATACTTGCCCGGAAAGCAGGACACCCGAGTTTAGTCCCGGCTGAGGTAGTAAGATTTTTTTATTCTATTCCCATGCATTTCTTCTTATTATATTTATTTCAGTGATTAAGAATAATAGTATTTCGAATAAATTATTTAAATTGAAAGGGAACCTTTGAGTTAGGGTTTTCTGTCTTTGAGTCTGCAGAAAAGGAAAAGCCAATCATAAAGGTGGGGCTATTATTAATCTGTATTTCACAGTCTGGGCGGAGCAGATGACGAGCACAGAAGACCCACATGTCTGGGCGGGAGATGTGGGTACCTTAGCGATCAGCTGTCCGGCGATAAATCGGTATCACCTTGGCTGGCGAGTTGGCGCGCGGTACAAGGGCCTCTGCAACTAGAGAAAATAATACAAAAGCAGGACGGCCACCTTGTAGCCACGGCAGATGTACCGAGCACGTGTCCCTTCGCCGCCGCCAATCTAAGACAATCCCCGCGCACATTATATCCATGAATAACTTTTCATTTTCTCCATTTGCAATTATTAGAGCTACTCTTTAATAGATGCCTTCCAGCCACTGAACACCTGCCCTGGAGAATGTCCCGATGCAGAATTTATAAGCCTTGGAGAAATATCCCAAGACAGATGTGTTCCTTGTAAAGTCCATGCCATATATTTATCCAAAATAAAACTTAATTTTTTTTCTCTTTTAGCTTTTCAAACTTTGCATATATTTTGCGTCACGAATAACATCTTTGTCATGATGAAGTTCTAATACGATTGATTTGTTTCATCTATCAGTTCTACTAAAGTTTTCCGCCCAACTAACACACAGACTCATTATATAACTTATATAAAACTTTCTGAATTTCTGGAGCCTCAATACATAAATATATTTCTGACTTTTCTAACTAATCCTCTCATTCTTATTTTTGAAAATGAGATAAGAAAAGTTAAGCCTTTATTGCTACGAATTAGGCTTGAATTTGGCCTCGACAACATCATCATTCACTAATACTACAACTGTATAAACCCGTGCCTATAGAAACTTGTTCCTCTCTACAACATCGTAGCTAGTCAACATTCTCCTATGAGGAATTTAGCCATAGACGAGATCTTGCATTCTACGTTTCCTTGCTAGTCTACTTCTTTAATCATTCCAAGATGCAAAAACTTTTCCTCATTAGGTCAAATGTGCTCGCATTATTTCAACTGAATAAATAATAAACTTTTAGAAATCTTTATTTAAATGTTAGTTATTGAATCATTCCATTTACCCAGATCTTGTTTTGTTTTAAAGTCAATGGATACTCCTTTTTAGGAATCAGAAGATGAGAGCCCGCAAGGTTACACAATACATAATGCTCTAAAGGTTCAAGTCATCAGTTGCCTACATTTGCCTGTGAGCCAATAGATTCTGCTAAAATACATGGCATTAATTTACATCTAGCATATGAGGGGCCTTCTATTTTTGTTTGTAACAATATTTATATATATGTAAAGTTTTTTCCGGGTTGGACCGTGTAATGTTTTTGATGGTTGCCGAGCTTTCGCACATCCTGTGATGGCTTCTTCAGGGCTGAATAGAGAATGCATCAGCCCTGAAGAAGCCCTCACAGGATGTGCGAAAGCTCGGCAACCATCAAAAACATTACACGGTCCAACCCGGAAAAAACTTTACATACATCTGATGACTGTGGAAGCCTACGTGAACAAATATTTATATAGCTTATCGTGTTGTCTAGTTTTGATTAGACCTTAAAGGATAATTAATGTAACTAAATAAAAACTCATGGATTTAACTGGAATTAAGAAAAAAAAAGTGTAGCCACTAATAGTCTCTATCCAACGAATCCAGTCCTTTCAATCCAAAACCCTCCGAATAATCGCAAATGCTCTCTATTACGTATCCACTTATGGATACGTATAAAAATCTTCACCACGATTTTAAAATTCCTTTTGTTCAGGATCTAATTTCTTCCCGCTTCGCCCTTTTCCACAGTAAACTGACATTCCATCCTAATCCACTAGCACAGACCTTGTCTTCCAACTCCAACACCTACAACCCTCCCCGTCAGCTCAAACGAAGATGGCCCCGCGACCTCCTGGGGACATAGTCTGTAAATAATTTGAGAGCGGTGCCACTGGTCACCTTCTCTCCTCATGTGACATTCATTAATGTCATTTTTTTCTATAATTCATTGTAATCAAATTGCAAAATGTCTTTTTTTTTTTTAACAGAATGTAATATTTAAATAAAGGTTCTAAAAAAAAAAATTGTCTCTGCACAAAAATAAATAAAATATATATGTGTACTGCAGATCTATATCAAATTTGTAATAATTTGGCATATTGGATAACTATAGTTTGACATATTAACATATTGGACCAGTCTGGTCTACGTTTTTGAATAGTAGCAATAGTGTTGGGGGCTTCAATACAAATTTTTAATTTATTATATTTTACTGGTATTTTTTTTACATATTTAGACATATTTATTATTGTTAATGATTATTTATTTTTTAACTCACACTATTAACATAATAGTAATTTTAATATTTGACTGTCTGAAAACATAATTTGTTTAAGAATTTGTATACCATTTTGAAAAATTCAATTATTTTTCGTGGCGCATAATCCACCACAGTTAGCTCGGTGGATTATGCGCCACGAAAAATGAATGTCCAGTTATATTTAGGGCCATCATAATGAAAACAGGCGAAAAAAGAACAGTTATAACAATTAGTGACAATAAATTAATTCAAGTCTCAATAACATATTATCATGGAATATGGGGTGGGGCACTCGGTACTATTTGCCTTGGGAAAAGAAATGCATTTGTTTTCTTAGCAGATAATATATATCCTCAATAATATTCTCATTCGTTTAGTCTACCTATTACGCCTCGTGGTTTTTATTCTATATTAGTAATGTGCATATGGCACCGTGAAGTCAACAAAATATATTTGTTAGATCATTATAATTAGTCTTTGCATGTAACCTCCTCCATTTATTGGGATGACAAAATTCAACTTCCTTGACCTTTTAACCAGTCTCAAGCTTGAAGATATTTGGTTCTACTGATCTAATTCTTACTTGAGCACACCTGATGAATAACGTTGGAAATGAATAGAGAAAAGTTTCTTCTGAAGCCCCAAATGTCTAGTTGATGTTGCTGCTGTGGACTTGGGGTTAGAGGTTGTGGAGGTGGGGGAGAAGAAAGTAGGGGTTATGGAGGGGGCAGGGAGATTCGTTTTGACAGATTCGATAGGAATGGAAGAAGGGAGAGGAAAAGAAATGAGATGAGATTGGGGCGCGCCCCTCGCGAAAATCTGCTTCATTGTTATTCATTTTTTGCACTTGATCACAATCAAGATGATGTCACAACATCGTTTAACCTTTCTGCAAGTTTTGGCCTGTTTGAGACATCTGCGTACGTGCTGCTTTTTGCATATGATAGGTCTGTAACTAGTTTTCAGGCTTACCTAAAAGAAATATCTTTAGTTTAGCTTTATATCTTTTAAACAAAAACGCTGGAACGTTCGGACTGATGCAGAAGAATGTTCATTTTTGCAATTCACGTCACCACGCAGTATGTGGAAATGTGTAATAATTTCCACAGAATAGGATATTTTTTTTTTTTGTTGGGTAAATGGTCTTATATAGTATTTTTAGTTAGATTAGTATGTTCCAGGATATTTCCTGGAGCATCTTTGCAGTAAGTAGGCTTTTCTTCTTGGTACGTTTTGAGAGACCTCAGAAGGAGTGAATGCTAGAGGTATTAGTGAATGTGATACTGAAATCTCAAGTATTTTTTCTATAATAACTTCATGGTCTCTAATGTATTATGGAATAATTTAGAAACTTCTTCTAAGATCCATTGCTGATCAGGCCGATTCGTGGGCTTTGTAGGCGAAATAATTCACTGACTTTTTTCACTACAGTTTTTCCTCCGTCTTTTAAAGACATAGCTAATTAAAATGTAACTGAAAGTTTATCTGCAACTATTTCCAGTACATTTGAATCGTACAGGAAGCTAGAAAACCCTTTGCGATTCAAATAAAAAATGAAATGTAGGATAACTTTACCACAATTATCATCATGATTTGTTTCCAGTTCATTCTTTCGTCCTGTAGGACGAGTAACTAGATATTTCAATAGTAGTTTTATGCAGGTGAGCATTTTCCTAGCATTTTATTTACCAGAGCACTCTGAAGATATATGAGATGAGAACTTTAGAGATGAAAAAGTCGAGAATTTTTTTTATTATTTTGTTTATTTATTTATTTTATTTTATTTTATTTTTTGGCGAGTCAACCTTTGGTCATTAACGCCANTTTTTTTGAGGATTTGGACCATTAAGTGAATGTTTAGATGTCTATGGAAAACTAATGGGTCCTTCGGTGGGTGGTACAAAGTCTGGGCATGCTTCCCGTTCCTGTCACCATCAACGAGGAAACACCCACTCAGACTCTTGATGAGTTGTGGGAACATGGCGGAGGTACGGGACAATAAATTGCTGTAATAATAAAATCGTCATTTATATTGCTATTATTTCTAGCTGTGTTGTAGGTGTGGTTTGACATGTAGTGTGATTTCATCAATAAAATGCTACAACTATGAGCCCTGCTGTCAAGATGACTTTTTCTGTAGATTTTATAGCTTGCCCTACTAATTTACTCTGAGTCAATCAATTTGTCGTAGTATTAGTCAGTTCTATTTTTCGATAGTTGTAAAGTATAACTGTGAACGATTTTGGAAGTTGAAGAACTAAACTATGTGCGCCAATTATTAGCAGGGACCAAAAAGAAGCTGGAGGAGTGAGTTTAAGCTATTAATTACGTAGGGTGGAGAAGGGTAGCTATTAGTAGTGCCTTTCTTCTTCAAGCTGAAGGCAGTTTGAATGGCTGGCTGGAGCGAGCCCGCAGACTAGGCCTTTGATGGTTAGGTGATCTTGGCGACAGTTGCTGAATAGCCCGAGGTTGTGGTATTGGTGGGTGGTCTTAGTTCTCGACAGGTCTCCTCTGCTAGTCAGTGGAGTTCTGGTGTTGAGGCGTGTTGACTGGGAAACCTGCGATACTTTTGAGGCTTGAGGCTTCTGTAGGCGTTAAGCGCTTGTCTTATGGATGCGAACCACCGCAGGAAGCCGTGGGGAGTCTCGGGTCTTCCTACGGGATATGGACTCATGTTGTCCGCCATATTGCACACATCTGTGGGGGTGTGCTCAGTAGTGTGTTTATACTCCTGACGCCTGAAGCATTGTATAACCTGTTTTATTCTCGGCTCTTCAAGGCAGACACTAGTATCGCGCGAGTAGGCATTAAAAATGTCTTTATTACAAGTATTTTTTTTAGAGAAAAAGATTCCAGGGCTTTAAGGCCCTCCTTAGTAAGGTCTGTGGGTTTAGAATGAGATATCTATTAATAACTATTCTTTTTCTCAGGTATGAAAAAAAATAAAGTTGGCCTTACGATCTAGAAGGCTGGTCTTCGGTTGTGCCGAGATCCGGCCATGAGAATCATATTGCTGTACCCTCTACTTTTTATTCATAAAAAAAAATTAAACTTAAATAAATTAAAAAAAAAACCCTAATTCTTCATAAATAAATATTGGCTAAGGCGAGCTAGTTCTTTTTTTATATATACATATTTTTTAAATTAATTGTAGAACCTCTCAACTATTGATTTCAGTGGTAGTGTTTTGTGAGGTATTCTCACTATAGGTTAAAGAGAGCATACCTTTTCTCGTTAAAAATCAGTTGAGTTATCTGCTTCTTAGGGATCATATGAATTTCAGAAGATGATGATCATGGAGGTCTTTGTGTCTGGTAAAAATCTCTTATTGAAGATCTAACGTTTAAGGTACTACACGTTTCTTTGATAGTTACATTAGTATACCTTTATTAACAGAAAAAGGTTTACAAAGCTAATGATTGATTGGCCAACAAAATTTCAAAAATTTGATGTGAGTTTGGCATTTTCCGAGGTGAGGGCCAAGGACCAGGGCTAAATTATGTAATTAAATAGATGTGCCACTCTCCTAATATTAATGTAATATAATGTGTGTGTATTATACAGGCTATAGTTATAAATATATAAGTTATGATAATAATAAGAGAGGCGCTGATAACCGTAGTTGCTGAGCGCCTTAAAATACAAGCTCAGAGTTAATTCTTGCTTATTTTGAACTAAATGAAATCGAGAATTAAAACTATACGAAAACTTTTTCCGAAAGTTTGGGAGCCGAAATTTTTCATGTTTACGATTCAGGGCTTCAGCGACCGATTTGTAATGCCACGCGAACGCTAAACAATACCGAAAAACATTATTTTAGGGAGACAAAGATGCACTCTTGATAATTTTCGGATTACCAAAATTTAATAATTATCAATAAGTATTTGGAGATTTTGTGTATGCACTATATGAAATCTGAAAATCCCTCTACTTTTTCAATTTTTCTCTATTTCTATAGTTAAACTTTCTATTTAAAGCAGTATGTGGAAATGTGTAATAATTTCCACAGAATAGGATATTTTTTTTTTTTGTTGGGTAAATGGTCTTATATAGTATTTTTAGTTAGATTAGTATGTTCCAGGATATTTCCTGGAGCATCTTTGCAGTAAGTAGGCTTTTCTTCTTGGTACGTTTTGAGAGACCTCAGGAGGAGTGAATGCTAGAGGTATTAGTGAATGTGATACTGAAATCTCAAGTATTTTTTCTATAATAACTTCATGGTCTCTAATGTATTATGGAATAATTTAGAAACTTCTTCTAAGATCCATTGCTGATCAGGCCGATTCGTGGGCTTTGTAGGCGAAATAATTCACTGACTTTTTTCACTACAGTTTTTCCTCCGTCTTTTAAAGACATAGCTAATTAAAATGTAACTCAAAGTTTATTTGCAACTATTTCCAGTACATTTGAATCGTACAGGAAGCTAGAAAACCCTTTGCGATTCAAATAAAAAATGAAATGTAGGATAACTTTACCACAATTATCATCATGATTTGTTTCCAGTTCATTCTTTCGTCCTGTAGGACGAGTAACTAGATATTTCAATAGTAGTTTTATGCAGGTGAGCATTTTCCTAGCATTTTATTTACCAGAGCACTCTGAAGATATATGAGATGAGAACTTTAGAGATGAAAAAGTCGAGAATTTTTTTTATTATTCCTTGTAGCCACGGCAGATGTACCGAGCACGTGTCCCTTCGCCGCCGCCAATCTAAGACAATCCCCGCGCACATTATATCCATGAATAACTTTTCATTTTCTCCATTTGCAATTATTAGAGCTACTCTTTAATAGATGCCTTCCAGCCACTGAACACCTGCCCTGGAGAATGTCCCGATGCAGAATTTATAAGCCTTGGAGAAATATCCCAAGACAGATGTGTTCCTTGTAAAGTCCATGCCATATATTTATCCAAAATAAAACTTAATTTTTTTTCTCTTTTAGCTTTTCAAACTTTGCATATATTTTGCGTCACGAATAACATCTTTGTCATGATGAAGTTCTAATACGATTGATTTGTTTCATCTATCAGTTCTACTAAAGTTTTCCGCCCAACTAACACACAGACTCATTATATAACTTATATAAAACTTTCTGAATTTCTGGAGCCTCAATACATAAATATATTTCTGACTTTTCTAACTAATCCTCTCATTCTTATTTTTGAAAATGAGATAAGAAAAGTTAAGCCTTTATTGCTACGAATTAGGCTTGAATTTGGCCTCGACAACATCATCATTCACTAATACTACAACTGTATAAACCCGTGCCTATAGAAACTTGTTCCTCTCTACAACATCGTAGCTAGTCAACATTCTCCTATGAGGAATTTAGCCATAGACGAGATCTTGCATTCTACGTTTCCTTGCTAGTCTACTTCTTTAATCATTCCAAGATGCAAAAACTTTTCCTCATTAGGTCAAATGTGCTCGCATTATTTCAACTGAATAAATAATAAACTTTTAGAAATCTTTATTTAAATGTTAGTTATTGAATCATTCCATTTACCCAGATCTTGTTTTGTTTTAAAGTCAATGGATACTCCTTTTTAGGAATCAGAAGATGAGAGCCCGCAAGGTTACACAATACATAATGCTCTAAAGGTTCAAGTCATCAGTTGCCTACATTTGCCTGTGAGCCAATAGATTCTGCTAAAATACATGGCATNAAAAAATAAATAAATAAAATAAATATTTTTGCAGGTATTAATTTGATAAGTTTAACCGCCGTGTGCCGATAAATGGAGAAACTTTTATCGGTGTGTTCTCACCTGGAATTACTTGCGAATACCCGTGTAGAATGAGTGTCTTGGAGTGGACACCCTGTTAAATTAGAGGATGAAATAGGGGTTTCCTTGGAAGTGGCTTCTCTCGGTGTTTTGTAGTTTTCCCCTATCATCATCAGAGCGGAGGCAGTGTGGGGTGGGTGATGGGCTGGCCATATGTCGGGGGGGTGCATCTGTTGTAGAACAGCCAACGGCCTCCCGGCCGTTCTGCTCTTCCGGAACGAGGAGGGTACGATAGTGTCGTCAGCGACACGGTTGTCCTCGACTCCTTAGCGAGTCCGCTGGCCTGGAACCTTGAAGCGTGCCGTCTTCAGCAATCTTATCTTCGAGATGGGAGTACACAATTTAGTTCATTCTTAATCGGATATCATTTATTTTTTAAAAAAACGGATGAAATAACTGCGTATATTACGCCTACTAACGACCTTATTCAATGATGGAATTTAAATTGGTCTTATCAGTTTAATATTTCTTATGTTCCTGTTTTTCTATAATCATATAATATTTGGGATTGTTGACAAATAAAAATAAAGTAGTAATTTAATTTCTTTGTACTAACTTCATAGTCTTAGAACATAGATAATCAATTTTACACAGCTAGTGTCTAATACCTAAAAAAATTCGGTTCTTAAATAACTTTACTGTAATTAAACGTTTCAACTCTTTCGGTAACCAGATTGCCTAGGTAACTTTCGTTAAACAGAAAGAAACATTCCCACATCTACATTTTAAAATATTATTTTAAATTTAAATT